>PVJC01012961.1:0-38800 GCA_004026665.1 Murina feae
TTTTTTTTTTTTTTTTTTTTTACAGTTCAGGGTGGAGCTTGGTGTGGCTGTGTGGGTTGCCTGGATACTGGAGGGAGGGGTTATCTCTCCAGGGGACAATGGCTGCCCAGGTCCCATGCTCCAGCGTGATTCAACATCAAACTCGCCGCCACTTTCCTGGGTCCTCCCTCTCTCTCCAGATTCCACAGTTTGGCACCTTTCCCCCCACTTCTGCCACGGGCAAATGTCTGTCCAGTGAGCCCTGGGCGGGAGGGGCTCTGGCCACGCTTGCGCTTGCGCGCGCGCCCCATCCCTTCTCTGGGGCTTACGGCCATGAGGCGCCAGTTGCGCGAGCGGCACCGATGGGAGTGCCGAGTCGCCGGCTACAGAGGCTGGCGAGATGGCGCGCGCGCTCACTTCTCCGTTGGTACAGTCAAATCCTTACTGGCTGCAAGCCCTGCCGTGGAGTCCACTCCGAGGGGGGCAGCCTCTCCTCTGCCCACACACCCCACCCCTATCCTGGTTGTGAACCCGCATCCAGAGTCCCCTGCGCCCGTCCCAGGAGACGTGGCTAAGTGCCGTGCCCAGCCGGTGCCTGGGTCTCCTGGGACTCCCAGGGCCCAGGTCTGGTACAATGTCCCTCCTTAAGCCCCGAGTTCACCTCTCCCAGCAGGATTCCGCCTCACCTGATCGCAGGCTGTCTCCCAGCTCCACCTCCTCTGCCTGCGGGGGCTGGAAAGCACTCACCCTAGCTGCTCACTCCCTCTGCTCCCGGACAGGCACCGGACACGGCTGCCTATACCGCTGCCATTTTTTGGAATCGCAAGTGATTTACTTTTATATAAACTAATACTAGAGGGCCCATGCACTAAATTTGTGCACTTTGGGGGGAAGGGGTCCCTCAGCCCTCTCACAGTCTGGGAGCCCTCAGAGGATGTCTTACTGACAGCTTAGGCAGTCAGACATCCTTAGCACTGCTGTGGAGGCGGGAAAGGTTCCCACCACCGCCGCTGCACTCTCCAGCCATTAGCCCACAGACCACCAAGGAGCAGCTCCTGTATTTGGCAACTGCCCCTTGGTGGTCAGTGTGCATCATAGCAATCGATGGTTCTGCCATTCAGTTGATTTGAATATTAGCCTTTTATTATATAGAATTATTTTATTGTTTCCAAGATACTCATTCTCATTTCTATTTCGGTGTTTTCTTAAATGGTCCAAAAGTATAGTTCCATGTGCAGCCAGTTACCTGTATTATCTATTTTCCTATACATGTATCAAACAGTGACTTCCCTAAGGCTCAAATGCCATAATACAAAGGCTTGATGCCTGCTAATGTGTAGACTCAGAAGCAGGCAGAGTTAAGCTCAACCAATATATATAATCTTGGTTCATCAAGGAAACAATCTTTCTAGAGTATTGAGCTGCCCAGTACTGAAAGTGTCCAAGCAGAATCTACAGGATTATTTGAATGCTTATAGTAGGGGTCACCACAGTAAGCAAGGTCATAATCTCTAAGACCCTTTTAACATGGAAAATCCATGCAACAAAATAGATGGAAATATCTGGAAAACATACTAGTTTTGTTTTTCTAATTCAAAGCAATAATCTGCCAAAACCAAAATAGCAACAATACTTCCTCTTTCGGAAGTTTTCTAGTAATACAATCCCTTCCATAAGAGGTTCAGTAGAGATAACCTTGACAACTGTGAGTCCTACCCCCTACATGTAAAATGCTTAGACTCAATTACAAATCTAGGATCAAGGGAAATACTATGACTCACAATTTATGAGAAGAATGAGAACACAGTTTCTCTAAGGGAAAAAAATCATGCACAACTACAAAAATAAGCATTTGAATAAGGGGCAACCTGTAGATAATTTGTTTAAAATCTTAATTGTTTTTTCAAGCATAGAAAACTGAATTAAAGACAAGAAATCAAAGGCAGTGATTATAAAGCACTTACCTAGTTGGAGTCATGCTAACAATGGGATCTCCTAGCCATTATGCTAACACTGATATTATTTTGACATTTTTATAAACAATCTGTGAAAAGGAGACATCTCAAGATTTGAAAAATAAATTTAGTTTTTCCAAGTATTGAGCTGTCAAACTGGTTAGGGATAAACTGCCTTAAAATGCCACATGATTGAAGGAGTGGGCAGCAAAAAAGAGAGGCATATGGGCTTCACGTTGAGTACCAGGTAAGCAAAAATTACCCCAAGAATCATCCACTTCACAATGGATGACTCTCCAACCTACATCTCTAATTCTGACCTTCCTTCATGAAGACCAGGCCTGTAGAGCCATCTGCCAATTATATATTTCCACCTGTGTGGCTCACCTGCTATCCCGATATGAACTCTTCATCTCCCACTTCAAATCCTCCTCTGGTAGTCTACGCATTTGCTAGTACCATCAACCCTCAACTGCTTGAGCCAGAAACACGGAAGTTACCACATTCTACCTGTAGCAGAGACTGCCAGCTGTCCACCAAAATCTATGCTCTCCTATACCACATATCCCTTGCACTTTAGGAGTGGTCTTATAACAAGTTTTTCTCCAATGAAAGGGTAACATAAGTGATGTAGGCCACTTTCAGGTCTAGCCCATAAAATTTCTTCTGCTCACACCTTCATGCACTTTCCTCCTTCCTCAGAATTATAATGGCAATACTCAAAAAAGTCTTGGAAGTTCTACTGTATATTGAAGACAGCCCAGACATGATGAACTGAAAGATGAATCAGACCACCCACCACCACCATCAGAAACCCAGAACACACTCTGAACCCAAAAGAAAAATATACTTTGTTCAAGCTATTGCATCTTGGGATCTTTTGTTATGGTAGTTTGCCCTAGCTTAACTAATAAACTATTTTTATCTCCCCAAATCATTAATCACCAAGTCCTGCTTCCTACATATTTCTCAAGTCCACATATTCTTCTTTCTCCTTACTTTCATGACCAAAGCCCCTGGCTCTTTACTGTTCCACCATCTCTTTAGATGTCTGTCATTCCAGGCTTACATTTCTGCTATAAAACATATCTGTTGGCTTTATAACAATCCTACTTCTCTCCATTCCACCTTCCTACCAGGCTCTGGGGAAGCTGTCTTCTGGTGAATGATGCAGGTTGGAGTAACACCATTCCCTAAACTCAGGGGAGGGTCCTACATGGAATTAGCCAATCAGACTTGTTCTATCCTCCTTGACCCAGTGAGTGGTACAGTGGGTAGGTACAATTAGAACTTTGGTTTGATTGTGAGATACTCTATTTCTCTATTTCCTCACTTTATTAGTATATATTGACAATGAAGTATATGGTCCCAGGAGCTGTTGGCAGCCATCTTGCAACCAGGAAGTGGTAGAGACATAATGGAAGACAAAGTTGGAAAAAGTTGTACCTTTGGTGACATCATTCAGCTGCAAGGTCAAGCCTACGTTGCTACCTCTAGACATTCCACTTATGAGTGTCAATGAATTCCCTTGTTATTTAATCCAATTTGAGTTTGACTTTCTATTACTTACAATGTAAAAGGTACTAATGGGAACAATCCTCATTCCAACCCTAGTTCACTCTCTACATAACCCACTAGAACGACGGCTTTAAAATGAAAATCTGATCAAATAATCTCGACTTAAAATCACCGAAAGCTTTCCATGGCCTTAGCCCAACATACTTGGCCCTTTACTCCATATACCTCTCCACACTCATTTTATGGTCTTCAAATCCACATAATTTATATCCAGAGAAACCAAGGACCTTTTTGTTTCAGGGACACTGAACTATGATACAGCAATTTCTTCTTCCAAATGGATGTAGTAGCTATTAGAATTACATGCACCCTTCTCCATTTTGAAAAGCAGTCAGGGGTCACTCATTGCAGCATTGTGCATGGTGGTAGAAATTTGGCAACAACTTAAATCCCTGTGTACAGGAGCATGGATAAATGAATTATGATATATTCAGATAAAACTACAAGGCAATAAAGTAAGTGACATTTAGCAACATGGACAAATCTCAAATGTGATGTTGAGAAAAAATAAGTCACAGAATTTACACAGTGTCATTGACACATGCAAAACAATAATATTTATTGTAGAAGTAAAAATATGTTTGAGAATAATATCCCTATGACCAGAATAATGACAAACTTTAGAAAAGATATCATCAAGCTAAGGAAGGTTCGCAGAAAGCAACTGAAATAGTGCACTTGGTTGGTGGGACTATGGAAAAACAGCTTCTCATACACTGCTGGTAGAACTATGAATTTGTATAACCTATATAAGAACAACTTGACAATGTCTATGAAAGGAAAGAATGAAGGAAGGAGAGAAGAGAAGGAAGAGGGAAGGAGCCTGAGCCAATTTACTACGGTTTCTGGTAATGCCTCCTGAAGAACCGTTTGAGCTATTAATAAAGACTTCTGGACACATCAAATGCTCAATTTGCTAATTACTAGGGTAGGAAGCAAGGCAATATTATTTCTTTGTTCATTCTCTTTTCAAGTTTACTTCATTTTTCTTGTAACCTTAACCATCAGGTTTGCCTATAAGAGCTCTCACACTTACATTTCTACTTACATAGAAGCCTAAGAGTTGCTAGGTTACTGGAGGGCAATTTTTTATAAGATTGAATCTGGGCTACCATTTCTAAATTAAATAATCTCAAAAGGCCTAAGAGAAGTTAATAAAAACCACATAAGTAGAAATTTTACACTTTACTTTGTTGCCAAAAGCATAGCAGATAGATATTATATGTATTTAGATATATACTAGACATTTATTCAAAAAGTGAACTCCTATTTACTCCCATTCCTAAAAGGTATATACAGGCAATAAGTTTACACTCACCATTAATTCCAATCACTGAATGCAAAGAATCACATGCCAACATGAAATAAGGCCCTCTACAATTTTTAAGTTGGCAGTTTGGTAGGTTTATTATATCAGTAATGTTGAGAAATCCCATCATAAGTTAGAAATATACTGAGATTCTGAGTGTTTATGGTATGAGGGTCAAAAACTAGCTTAATTATAATCTTACTGCACTTCTAAATCTTACATTAATTAGGGAGGAAAGAAGATTTTAAGGCATTTCAGAGAAGAAAGAAATGTAAGTTTCAAAAGGGAGACAAGACACAGAACTACTCCTCAGTTTGAAGAGATGGAGAAAGCAGCACTTCTGAACACTGATTAAAAGCACTCCCTACTATAAATTTCAATTCTGCTAAATAGCATTAACTTTTATACCAACTATAAACATAAATATTATGTTTGTTCTGCTTCATAAAACACTCTACTTAAGAGTCCTGGCACACCACAATCAGATTTGAAATTATTTATTAACCACAGCATTGCTCATAATCTACAACACCATAAAACAAAACAAAACAAAAACCCTGAAGTCACAGAAAGTGTTGCTCAATAGAAATCTTGACAGAAATACTCATTGACTGGTTGTCACTAAACTGTCAAACCAAAGCAGAAGAAGAGAGTGCATGAAAATCAAAACAAGTGTGGGTGTGGGAGTGGCTCATTCTCCAGAAGCCATAATTTCTAATACAAAATTTTAAGTTGTTCTGTGGCTGTTATTCAGAAAATATTTCTAAGCACCTGCCCTCTGCTAGGGATTGTAAATAAACAGCAATACAAATTTCTCTCTTACCTCTCCTATGCAATCAATTGCCACATTTTTTTAATCCTCACCAGAGGATATTTTTCTTTTCTTTTTTAAAATATATATTTTATTGATATCAGAGAGGAAGAGAGAGGGGAAGAGAGATAGAAACATCAGTGATGAGAGAGAATCATTGATCAGCTGCCTCCTAAATGTCCCCTACTGGAGATCAAGCCCACAACCTGGGCATATGCCTTTGACTTGAATCAAACCCAGGACCCTTCAGTCTGCAGCCCTATGCTCTATCCACTAAGCCAGATTGGCTAAGGCTTTCCATTGATTTTTAAGGAGAGTAAAAGAGAGAGGGAACGACAGAGAGAAATATTGATTGCTTGCCTCCTGCTTGAGCCCTGACCAGGGACTGGCCAGGGACTAGCTGGCAATCAAACCAAGGTATGTGCCCTTGACTGGAATCAAATCTGGGACCCTCCAGTTCACAGGCTGATGCTCTCTCCACTGAGCCATACCAGCTACGGCTAGTTGCCACATTTTATAAATTCTGCTTCCTTGCACACTTGCTCTCTTTCTTGCATTCTCTCCTCTCCCTCCAGGTTGCTACTGCCATAGTTCATGATCTTAGGACAGCTCACATCTGGGAAAAATGACATATATACCTATAGAATATTTACTATAGCACTGTCTGTGGTAGCAAAAACAAACAAACCAAAAAAGCCTAAATATCTTAATATCCATCCATAGGGAACTGGTTAAATAAAGAATCCTATCTAATCTAATAAAAGAGTAATATGCAAATTAGCCATCACTCTGAGACACCATGGGGTTAGGGTCCCCACTGGGGGGGCTTGGCCAGCCTGCAACAGCCAACAGCCCCTCACCCAGGCTGGCCAGGCATGCCAGCAGGTGAACATCCCCTGAGGGGTCCCAGACTGCAAGAGGGCACAGTCCGGCCTGAGGGACCCCCGAGTGCACAACTTTTTGTGCACTGGGCCCCTATATAATAAAAGAGAAACATGCAAATTAACCGTTCCTCCTCCACGCTCAAGCCATGCCCACAAGCCACACCCACCAGCCAATCAGGAGCAAGTATGCAAATTAACCCAACTAAGATGGCAGGGGCCATGGAGCTGGAGCAAGCAAGAGGCTTGGGTTGCCTCTAGCAATGGAGGAAGCCAAGCTTCCCACCTGCCCTGGCCAGCCCTTGGCTTCACTCAAGGCTAAAAAATTTCAATTATAGAAGATAAATAAATCCCAGAAAAAAAAAGAAAAAAAGGAGAGGCTGGGAGTTTGGGTCACCAGGGGGTGTGGCCAGTCTGAAAATGGCCCTCAGCCCCTCACCCAGGCTGGCCACACCCCCATGGGGTGAAGGTACACGCTGGGGGGCTTGGCCTGCTTGCAAACAGCCATCAGCCCTTCACCCAGCCTGGCCAGGCACCCCAGCGAGACCCCACTCTGATCCAGGACACACTTCAGGGCAAACCACCCGGCCCCCACCCATGCACCAGGCCTCTATTCTATATAATAAAAGGGTAATATGCAAATTGACCCTAACAGCAGAACCACTGGGAATGACTGGTCACTATGACACACACTGACCACCAGGGGGCAGACACTCAATGCAGAAGCTGCCCCCTATGGTCAGTGCACTCCCACAGGGGAGCTCTGCTCAGCCACAAGCCAGGCTGATGGTTGCCAGCACAACGGTGATGGCCAGAGCCTCTCCCGCCTCCTCAGCACCACTAAGAATGTCTGACTGCAGCTTAGGCCTGCTCCCCGCTGGCAAGTGGATATCCCCCGAGGGCTCCCAGGCTGCCAGAGGGATGTCTGACTGCCATCTTAGGCCCGATAACCCAGGGAACGGGCCTAAGCCAGCAGGTGGACATTCCCTAAGGGGTCCCAGACTGTGAAAGGGCATAGGCCGGACTGAGAGACCCCCCTCTCCCCAAATGCACAAATTTTTGTGCATCGGGCCTCTAGTGGTTCAATAATTGAATTCTATGAAGCAGTTAAAAAGAATGAGACATTTTATGCTAAGGTGACCAGATGTCCCACTTTTGGTGGGACAGTCCTGATTTTTAACAGTTTGTCCCACATCCCATGGCATTTTAAAAAAGTCCCGATTACTCTTTGTAATATTTTAAGTAACAAAAAAAAGGGAAAAAATGAACCCCCTTCCCCCGCCCCCGTCAATGGTATACCGCTTTAAATCTGGTCACCTTATTTTATGCATTAATATGAAATGATCTCTAAGGTGTATTAAGTGAGGAAAGTGAGATTCAAAGCCTGTTTATAGTATGCTAAAATTTGATTTTAAGGCGATACTGTTAAAAGAAAAGAAAATGGAGACAAAGATTGAAAATCCCCCAAGCAGACAAAATCATTTAAGCCATGTAAGTAAAATGAAGTCTAGATTGTTTCAAGAGCACAAGCAAACCTTACCTCAGGTTGTTTTTGTAAAAGCATAAAAGAAACAAGTCATCTTCTTAACATAGTATGAGATATCACTTTTCACCAATACCCTATTGTCTGGCAACCACCATTGTAATAACCAACCAGTATATAAAGGTCAAACAATGCTCCTCTGTTTCACTTGATAAGCCATCCTATAACAGCATGCACCTGAGCTTCATCTCAGCTTTGGACTTGAAGAGCCCCAGTTAGTGGATTGTTCTTTTGTGGACAATAAACTCTTACTAAATAATATTTTACTCAACTGGTTTTGTTACTATTTCTGGATTTTTGAATATATATATATATATATATAGATAGATAGATAGATAGATAGATAGATAGATAGATATAGATATAGATATAGATATATAGATATATAGATATAGATAGATAGATAGATAGATAGATAGATAGATTAGATTAAATACACACACACATGGGTGTGTGTGTGTATTTATACATATACACGACAAATATACACTCTTATGCATAGCTCCTCTCTCCTCCCTCTCTCTCTATGTTTTCCCCCAATAAGGTATCTGGGTGACTGGGAGATGGGAAAGGAAGGAGACTTAAATTTTAATTAATACCTTTTGTCCTTTTTGGAAATTTGCACCATGTACATGCCTATTCATGAACTACGCACACGTACTGCTTTTAAAATAAGGAAAATATTTTTTTAATGTATCTCACATTGGGACTATTGCTGTAGTAGTCTCCTAACTGCTCTCTCTCCCACTCAATTTTTTCTATTGAGGTGGAATTGACATAACATAAAATGAACCATTATAAACTATACAACTCCATGGTGTTTAGTCCTTTCAAAGTGTGCTGCAACCATCACAACTATCTAGCTCCAGAACACTTCCATCACCCCAAAAGGAAACTCTGTACCCATTAAATAATCATCTCCTATCCTCCCCTCCCAGGAGCCCCTGGCAAACACCCATCTACTTTCTATCTCTATAGACTTGCCTATACTGGACATTTCATATGCATGGAGTCCTATATTATGTGACCTTCTATGTTTGCTTCTTCAGCACACCCTTCACTCCACTCCAGAGTTACGTGCCCACCTCATGCACCGCCATAGCCTCCTGTACTTGCCTTCCATGCTGTTTTCTAACTGCCCGCTTGTCTGTATACTGTGATGGAGCTTATTTGCCTATCTTGTTCCCACTATGTCCCCATTGCCTAACATGTGTCAATAAGCCTATGATGTTGAATGAATGCTTCTGAAAGACATCCTGACCTTCTACCCTCTCACTGATATAACTAATCCATTGAGTAAACTGTTCTTAGTAAGGTGAATGCAAGAGGTGACTATTTTCTCCCACCATTATATCCAGATCTGCTTTGCTGGATCAGTCTCCTGTTCCCATCCCTAGATGGTATCTCAGCTTTTTTGAGGAGCAGGAGTCCAGTTTTCTAAAAGGAAAACACAGCTTCTTTCTGGACTCTAGAAAACGTCCAGCTTTCTCCCTAACTCAGCATAGAAGCATGGACCAGGAATCTTAACTCAGGACAGAGGCAAAAGGAATTCCCAGGATGTCTATAAAGGGAAGTTCCAAGGGGTAAGCTGTGCACTGAGCCTGAAGAGCAAGCATCCAGCCCGCAATGCAACCCATGCAGACCGCACCCCGAAGGTGGGATTTCAGGAAGAACTGTGCAAAAGAAAAAAAAATGCAATGGATAGATTTCCTCAATCTTATGTTCAAAAGTTTGCGCAGAAATAGTTTAATGTGCATGGAAAACTAAGCAATTTTAACACCAGGAAGGATAAGTCATACAAGGACATACAACTTGCTCAGCTGTAAATCTGCCTGCTTACATACACATAACAATGTAAATATGCAGTACTGATTTAATAACAATAAATCACAATACAATTATAGTGGGAAGATGGAGGGGAAACAAGTACGTCTCTGATGGGGAAGAGGGCAGTTAAGGGTAGTAATGAAAGGTGAGCAAAGTCCTCATTTATTATAGAACAAAGTTAATAGAAAATGTTCCAACTTGAAAAATCAGGATATAACAGGAATTTGGAAGTAAATACTAGAAGCAGCAGCTGAAAGCATCGAGTTGAAAGCGATTGCCTCTAGAAAGTGGAAATCAAAGGGCAGAACGGAGCAGGGCTTGGGACATGTGATTCTGTTATAATGTGACAGTACTGTTTAAATTATTGTTCTTTAAGTACATTCCTTTCATAAAAATAAAGAAAATCATTTTTAAAGGTGGAATCTAATCTAAATCAAAAGGTCCAATTCCCATTCATTTTAAAGCTCCTCCCTTCCCCCCAGCTCAAGCCTGAATCTAGTATGGAAATGGGCAGGGGGGTGGGCAAGGGGTGGTGCTTGAAGTCAGAGTGTAGTGTGCTCTCCTTCACTCACATAAGTTTCAGACTAACACACACCTGTCATTCCCTAGAATAAACATGCCTTCTCTGGCCTGTGTTATACCCTGGGCTTAAAAAACTCTCTCCTCCACTTCCTTTACCCAATAAGTTTCATCACACTTCAAGTCTCAGCTCAGAAATTAGTGACCCCTCCAGGGAAACTTTCCAAACCTTGGTATCTATCCATCTGGTATCTACCTCACATTTCCCCCAGCTCAACACTGATCACATTGGGGAGCAGACGCTTCATTGACTCTGTCTCTCCTGGGCTGTAAGCTCTGCGAAAGGAAAATCTCCATAGTGTTATGCTCAATAAATATTTGTTGAATGAATGAATGGTCATTACTCTTCTCTCTCTCTCTCTCTCTCTCTCTCTCTCTCTCTCTCTCTCTCTCTAACTCTTTAGAAGAGCCAAGTGGAATAAAAAAGCTGGCTTAGTAAACACAGAATCAAGAGTAAGGGGAATTGGGTTATGATTTTTCCCAGGACAGTTCTATATGCACTGATGTCCTGAATTAATTATTAATAGCACCCCTCTTCCATCCTCTCTAATAATACCATGGTTTGGCTGATAAATAGTACATTCATCCCATAGGCTGAATTAACAGCATAGGGATAATACACACCTGTTTCTCAGAGCAGTCACTGAGCCAGGGCACCCTCTCCTGGGGATCGTGCTAGAGACACAGTCATTATCACCCTCTGTCACCCTCTTTTCTATGTTGAATGATGGTTTAGGCCTCCCCATTGTGTATCCCACCCCCAATGATCTAGTATTTCATTAGATGGACGAAGGTCTAGCTTCAATGAAAAGGCAACACAACATATCTTTAGGGCAGTGATTTTCAACCTGTGGGTTTTCAACCTGTGGGTTGAACGACCCTTTCATGGGGGTCGCCTAAATACATCCTGCATATCAGATATTTACATTATGATTCATAACAGTAGCAAAATTGCAGTTATGAAGTAGCAACAAAAATAATTTTATGGTTGGGGGTCACCACAACATGAGGAACTGAATTAAAGGCTGCGGCATTAGGAAGGTCAAGAACCACTGCTTGGGGTATTTCTGCACAACTATACAAGAGTCTATTGTGTTTCTTTTTATAATTTAAACCTTTAAGCCATCTTCATTTCCTGAGGAAAGGAAGTGGTCAGCTGTGGATACTGTTTTCCCCAAGTCATACCTACAGAAACCTTGTTAACTACGCATCCTAGATAATTCAATCACAGCAGAGTAGTGCCTCTCTGTCTGCCCATATATACTTTAGTATTTTCTTTTTATTTATTTCAGAGAGGAAGGGAGAGGGAGAGAGAGAGATAGAAACATCAATGATCAGAAAGTCATTGACTGGCTGTCTCCTGCACACCCCCTCAACCTGGGCATGTGCTCTGACCTCGGAATCGAACCGTGACCTACTGGTTCATAGGTGGACACTCAACCACTGAGCAACACTGGCTGGACAACATTAGCTGTGGATTTCAGAGAGGAAGGGAGAGGGACAGAGAGAGATAGAAACATCAATTATCAGAGAGCATCATTGATTAGCTGCCTCCTGCATGCTCCCTACTGGGGTTTGAGCCTGAAACCCAGGAATGTGCCCTGAAGGGAATCGAACCATGACCTCCTGGTGCATAGGTCAATGCTCAACCACTGAGCCACACCAGCTGGGCAGTAAAATTTCTTTTTATTATACATTCTGCATTTTGTAAAGAATCAAATATTCCCTAAGCTTGCAGGGAAAATATTCAACACCAATATTTATAATATTTTCTGTGGCAAAGGACTTATACTTTATAATCTAAGATAATTATAAAGAAGTTAATGTCATGAGGGAAATGTCATTAAATGTGTCAATTTATTAAAACAAAACAAAGACAGCATATGAACCATCTATATAGTATAAACCATAACTTTTAAAAATGTTTATCATCTATATATGCATAGAAAAAGACTGGACGGAAATGAATCAAGATTTTATTAGCAATTACTGGTGATAACTTTTAAAATTTTACTTCTCTTTTATAAAATTGCTAAAACTACCTGTGCTATTTTCATATTTAAACAGGCTATTCTTGAAAACAAGTGGACAATCATTTCACATTTTTTTAACTAATGCCAACTAATACTTGTGACAACAGAATAGATAATTTCATACAGATCATTTCTCTTTTTTCCAAAAAGGACTTTTTTCCTTTTTGACAATGACATACTAATAGTCCTCTTTCTATAGCAATGCCAGACAGGGCTCTCAGAAATGACATGACATTGTGAGATGTTTTTTTTTCTTTTCTGTTCTTTTGTTGTTGTTAATCCTCACCCGAGGATACTTTTTCCATTGATTTTTAGAGAGAGTGGAAGGGAGTGAAAAGGAAGGAGAGAGACAGAAAGAGAGAGAAACATTGATGTGAGAGAGACACATCATTTGGTTGCCTTCCCCATGCATCCCAACTGAGGTGGGGAATCAAACCTGCAACCCAAGTATGTGCCCTTGATTGGGAATTGAACCTGTGACTTTTCGGTGTGCAGGCAGATGCTCTAACAACTAAGAAACACCGGCCATCACGTGTGAGATCTCTTTTCAAAGGCTTACCTCAGTCCTCTGACCAGGATTATTATCAGATTTTCTAGTTTCTTCTCGGCTCTGGCCATTCATATTGATGGTCCACAAACAGCACACTGAAAAATAAAGAAAGGTCCATTAATGTATAAAATTTGAACAACTTTACTCTTCTAGGATGACCACAGACTGAAGGAAATTTCAAAATATCATCCCAGCCTGCCAAAAACCTACAATTCAATAAAAATAAGCATATTAATTTTAAACAAAGGAATACTTCTCCCATATTATTTCCTAGTCTCATAAAAGAATTATATATTTCTATGTACTATAATAATAGCTCCCATATAATGTTGAAATTTGGTTACAATTTGGTAAGGAATAGCGGGAACCATATAAGCCCAATACCTTTGTTTTTTTCTTTATCGATTAAGGTATTCCATGTGTCCTTATCGCCCCATTGCTCCCTCCAACCCCCCCTCAACTCATGCCCTCACCCCCCTGGTGTCTGTGTTCATTGATTAGGCTTATATGCATGCATAAAAGTCCTTTGGTTGATCTCTCCCCCTTACCAGCCCAATACCTTTTTAAGAAACAGATTTCTGAGAAATCTTTTCTTAACATTTAAGAAAAAGAATGGAAAACATCAAGAACTCATGGACTCTGACAACAGCATGGTGATTGTGGCGGGGGGGTGGGGAGTGGAGGTGGAAGAGGGTATAGGAAGATAAATGGTGATGGAGAAAATAAAATAAAAAGTTTGCCAAAAATTTTTTTCAAATAAATAACATTGAAGAACCTAAACCAAAGAAAACTATTACATCCCAATGCCATACACTTCATAAATTGATAGCAAAGGAAAGACACAGGCCAGGAGGCATGGCTCCGTGGTTGAGCATTGACCTGTGAACCAGGAGGTCACAGTTCAATTCCCAGTCAGGGCACATGCCTGGTTTGCAGGCTTGATCCCCAGTGTGGGGTGTGCAAAAGACAGCTGGTAAATGATTCTCTCTTATCATTGATGTTTCTATCTCTCATTCCCTTTCCCTTCCTTTCTGAAATCAATATATATATATGAAACAGAATTCTGAACCAAACTCACATGGTGTGGCAAGGTTTCACTTAATTTCCCCCCAACCTTCAGACACTAAATTGTGCATAATGAAAAATCATGAAAATTCTCACTCATATCCCCAAATTTGGAGAAAATCTAACTAAACTGATATCACTATTGTCCCCTCTTTTAACAGGGGCACAAGGGAAATTGCTACTGGGATGAAGCGAGTAAAATAGAAGTTAAGAGGCTAACTCCCTGATGAAATGAGGGCTCCAGAGATGCAGGTGATTGGGGAACAGATACAAAGCCTAAGGTATCCAGCCCCTGCCTCACGTGAATGAGATATGCCTCTCATCCACTTGGAGGAAACCTGCTTCAAGTTATTTAACAAGGTATCGCCCTAGATGGTTTGGCTCAGTGGATAGAGCATTGACCTGTGGGTCCCAGATTTGATTCCAGTCAAGGGCACATGCTAAGGTTGCGGGCTTGATCCCCAGTAGGGGGCATGCAGGAGGCAGCCTATCAATGATTCTCTCTCATCATTGATGTTTCTATCTCCTCTCTCCCTCTCCCTTCCTCTCTTAAATCAATAAAAATATATTTTTCAAGTATCAAAAGCCCAAAGATTTTTAGCTGAAATACACATCCCCTTACTGAGCTCCCCAATCCTCTGCCATGTCCACAGATTATAAAAAGAGGTTAAGCACTAAATGTCCAATTTTCCATTGTGGCTTATAGTACAAATAACATTGTTCTCAGATATAGATGTACACACAAAGAGCTTAATTTTTCATATTCTCTTTTGTCTTAATCTAAGAGAGATCATGGGATCATTTAAAAAATAAAAACTATGGTGAAGAAACATTGATTTAAACTGTAACAATTCCATTGGGTTTATTTCACTGTATTTTAATTTTGTTAAATTCAGGTGAAATTAGAATTTTTTATATTTCACAAATAGTTTGTGTAGTAAATCCTATTTTAAAGCAGAATTATACTATTTATCCTTCCTTCTATATAGGTACACAGAATAATATTTGGAATGATTGCCACTAATGTTAATATTGACTCTTTTTAGCAATGGGATTTGGGGTGATTTCTTTATTGATTGAGTTCTTTTTTTAAATATATATATTTTATTGATATTTTACAGAGAGGAAGGGAGAGGGGTAGAGAGTTAGAAACATCGATGAGAGAGAAACATCGATCAGCTGCCTCCTGCACACACCCCACTGGAGATGTGCCCACAACCAAGGTACATGACCTTGATCGGAATCGAACCCAGGACCTTTCAGTTTGCAAGCCAACGGCCTATCCACTAAGCCAAACCAGTCAGGGCTTGATTAAGTTCTTTATGATAAGCAAGTATTAATTTTACTAAAACAAAGGAAGTGATTTCTAAAAATTAAAAACCAAGTTATACAGACCAAATTGGTTTTCAGTTCAATTCTATGAATATTTTTATAAGCACTTACTATGTGCCAAGTCTAATATTTAGTCCTGGGAATAGATTGATAAACGAAATAAACTCTTGCCCTCACCACTCATTGTCTGTTGAGGTTTTTACTTCATTCAGATCCACTCATTTGAAACCATTTGGTCCTCAGTCTCCACTGAGGACATGTTTAATGGTAACTTCATGGAAGGCCTTCTTTGGGCTAGACTTACAAAGAGGTCATGCAGACAGTCAAGGTTAAAAATGGCAACATTTTTGGTTCAATATTAAAAATTGAACCTGGTACATTTTGCATAGTGATGTGGGTACTTAAGTGAGGGTAGGGGTAGGAAGGAAGCTAAGCATGAATTCACATCCCAGCTCACTTAATGCCAGTGACACACTGAGAAGTCATTTAATCTAAGCCTCTGTTACTTCTTCTGTGAAAACTGGGAATATAAACGTATTGGTACAAAAACACAGCTAAGTGTTAAAGTATATAAAGCAGTTAGAATGGGTGAAACTAAATGTTAGTTATTATTTTTTAAAAATTGCATTACTTCCATTAAAGTGCCATCATTGTTGGTTCCACTGTTTTCAAGGTAGTCTAAAGTTAATAAAAGCATTTCTAGACTGTGGTAGGAGATCACTGAAAACATTTAAAAGCTGGAAAGTTCTTTTTGGGGTTAAGAAATGACCTAAATTATCTCTTTGACCTTTTTGATAAATGAAACTCAATGCAGTAATATTACAAATGACTAAAGGCATATAATAAAAGATTTATATTCACTAAATTACAAGGTATTCACTAAATTACAAGGTATTGCTACCAAAGTATAGAGTATTTATGTGATTAGCCTTGAGGCAAGGAGCTTGAAGTATCTTAATTGCTTGTTACTTTTCCTCCACCTTCTATTGATAAACTTGAAGATAAAAGAGAGTAAATTTGATTTACACAGGCAAAGAAAGCAGATGTTGCATGTTGGAATTTTTGCTAAAAGCCAGTAAGATAAAAGTATGCATTTACAAGGTTGTCTAACCATTTCCAATTAAATTTATGTGGTACTAGTAGAAAAATTAGGAAAGTTTGCCCTCTTCTTCCCAGTGCTGATTAAATCAACCTAAAGAATCTCACTAAATTAATCACCCTGAGACAGTGTGATTAAGGCTTCTAATGTTATTGTGACCAGAGGAAGATGAGGAGTCATAGATTTCTGATAACAGAACCAGGGACCAAATCAAGAAAACAGAAGGAGACATAAAACAAGTGAGAAGAAAAGTAATTTATAAGTTAGATAACCATGATTAGGGTGAAAAGCCTCAACTATTAGCTCTCTGGAGGAGGGACTATCCTAGCCAGTTCAGTAAAAAATCAGTCACTGGTTATATATAGCTCAAAGGGGGAAAAAGAGGTGCCAAGTCAGTAAAACAGCACACACAGAAAGAGAGCATTGAAGATGATGGGTTGGTTTTTATCCTAATGGGAGCTTTAACTCCTCTGTTTCCAAAATTGCCATACTCTAAAAGTCTCCTCGAAGGCAGGACGATGACCTACAGTTTTCAACAGCTATAGGAGAAAATGAAAGCAATCATTCCTCCTTCCTTCAATGAAGGCCTGGACAGAAAGACGGCCCTGCAATGTTATCACCCAAAAGGAGCAAATCAAAAGGATGTACCACAACTGAAGCTATTCCGTTCATGCGAGAAGTTTGATTTTGCCACTTCATTCTGAATAGTCCTCTCAGAATTTTAGAGACCCCGGGGTTGTAATTAACTTGGCTCCGTGTCTGGAACGGTTGAGAAAAATAAAGTGGAAGCTGAGTAAGAGGTCAGGCCAAGTTTTATCATAAATGCAGATGTACTAATATTACTTACCGTTTATAGAGCACTTAGAATGCTCCAGGTATGGGACTAAACCCTTCACATACATCACTTATTTGTTTTGTCCCATAAAATTCCTAGGAGGTAGATATTATTGGTTTTACAAGTGAAAAAAGTACAGGATCACAAGAATTAAGTAACCAGGGTTTGCACAACAGCCCATGACTTTGCATTTCTATCCCTCAGGCCCTGGTCCCCTTCTAGCTAACACCTCTGAAGGCATACCTAGCACTGACACATCCAAATAGGAATATACTTACAAAAGCAGCATTCTGTAATGGGTTGGCTTGTTTGTTTGCTTGTTTGTTTGTTTTTTTATTTGTTTTTGCTGTCTATTTTTATCCCTTTTTGGTCCAGGAATCTCTACCTGTAGAGTCTGTTAGCTCTTTCCAAACTAAATGGCTATAACAACTTCTGGATGACTTGATAAAGCATGACTGTATTAAAAACAACAAGAGTCCTAACCGGTTTGGCTCAGTGGATAGAGCGTCGGCCTGCGGACCGAAGGGTCCCAGGTTCGATTCCGGTCAAGGGCATGTATCTTGGTTGTGGGCACATTCCCAGTAGGGGGTGTGCAGGAGGCAGTTGATGGATGTTTCTCTCTCATTGATGTTTCTAATTCTCTATCCCTCTCCCTTCCTCTCTGTAAAAAATCAATAAAATATATTTTTAAAAAAACAACAACATGAAGAGCTGAACCCACACTGTGGAATGAAACAATTGAGCAACAATCCGTTGATCAAGCAAAATTACATTGCAAACCACAAATGAAATACATTATGGTTCTTATTTTAATCGCCCGTTCTTTCACACCATTAGCAAATGTGGATGAGAAAACTGTCGCTGCTCTGACCAGTCAATCTTTCTCTTCTGTGTTGCCCAGGTTCTGCGGATCTCTTTCTGTGTGGCTTATACACTTCTGATCGCAGACCGGTTTTCAGTGGGTTAAGATGTATTTTATGAGGACTTGCAGTGACAAGTGCAGATATGTCCAATCTGTCTGCAGTCAAACAAAAGTCACAAAGTACTAAATTTTGATCAACGGTGCACCTGCACTGTGCTCTGTACAAAATGCCCATCACCAAGGAATTAATGCCACCACCTTGCCTAGGCTGGCTTCCCTCTGGGTCCTCCAACCTCCATGTCCTCAGCATTTTGCCTGAGAGTCAGCTGTGGGAGGGATGTCTGTGGTTCCAGAGAAGGTTTTCTCAAGAGAAGAGGACTTCCTGACAGAGGTCCCACATGAAAGCCGCTCCCTCACCTGGGTCATATTTCAGATGCTATGTAACACAGCTGCCCAGATTTGTCGTTTTTAAAAAAGTTCCCCCACGATCTTCCAGCTTTCCCTTCTTGGCCCCCCACCATGGGCTGCTACTTTACATGATCTTCAAGATGGCATAAGGTTTAACTCCAATGCAAATGTCAGAAACCCTCCAAATGTCAGAAAACCCAAGATAAATTGTATTAACTACCAAATAAGGAAGAAGAGAAGAAGGACAGGGAACAAGAGGGCAAGCAAGATGGCAAAGGAAGAAGGGAGAAGAGGAGGAAGCTGCCCTTACTAGAGGAATGCAAATATCAGGAGTAAGTCAAAGAGTGCCATGTGACTCTAACAGCCCAGGAAAAGCTCCAAAGTTGACACTGCATCAGGTCACTGTCTCTGACATCCATTCTGCCTTGAGGGTCCTCCTATCTTCCCACCAGCCCAAAGTTTCCAAATACCCCAAACAGCCCTTTGAGTCTAACACATAAGTCTAAAGGCACTTAAAATTGCTGTCATTTTTGGCCCAACTGGTGTGGCTCAGTGGTTGAGCATTGACCTATGAACCAGAAGGTCATGGTTCGATTCCTGGTCATGGCATATGCCCGGGTTACAGGCTTGACCCTCTTTGGAGGGCGTGCAGGAGGCAGTCGACCAAGGATTCTCTCTGATCATTCATGTTTCTCTTTATCTCTCCTTCTCCCTTCGTCTCTGAAATCAATAAAAAATATTTTTTTTTAAAAATTGCTGTCATTTGGCACCTCACTATGATATTAAGAAAAAATATGGAATCTGCAGCTTTTCTGTCATAACTTCATTTTAGTCATAATCATATTTATAGAGATTAAAATTTTCCAATACTGTCTGTGAAAAAAATAAAATAAAATAAAATTTTCCAATTGACTTTACTCACTACTTTAACAATGAAATTAGACAGTAGAAAGAAATGTGAGGTATAACTATTGGAAAGGAGAGGCAAAATGATCCCTATTTGCAGTTGATGTGGTTATATACCTGGATAACCTGAAATAATCAACTGGAAAATAAATAGAAAGAAAGTAGAGTACAAAATTCATCTATAGAAACTAAGAGCCATCCTATACACAACAACACCTGTAAGTCAATGTAATGAAAGAGAAGACCTGTGTACAAGAGCAGCAGAGAGGATAAAATGCCTGGGAATAAACTTACCAAGAATTGTGCAAAACCTATATGAGAAAGACTTTGAATAATCTCAAAGGAGACAAAAGTAGACTGGCAAAATGGAAAGATATACCATATTCTTGGAAAAGAAAACTCAGTATCACAAATATATCCATTACCCTAAATTAATTTTTACATTTAACATAGTCCTCATAAAAATACCAATAGCTAGCCCTGGATGGTTTGGCTCAGTGGATAGAGTGTCAGGCTATGAACTGCAGGGTCCTGGGTTCAATTCCAGTCAAGGGCACATGCCCAGGTTGCCAGCTTGATCCCTTGTGTAGGGTATGCAGGAGGCAGCCAATCAATGATTCTCTCTCATCATTGATGTTTCTATCTCTCTCTCTCTCTCTCTCTCCCTCTCCCTTCCTCTCTGAAATCAACAAAAATATATATTTTTAAAAAACAATAGCTATTGTTTAAAGTAGGCAAGCTGATTCTACAGTCTAAATGTAAAAATGAAGGAAGAATATCCAGAAACACTCTAAAAATGAAGAAGAATGAAGAGAGACTGGTACTACAAAATATCTCGGAGCTACATGAAAAACTGTTGAATCTTCATTTCACACTGTATGATAAGAGAAACTCCAAAAAATATCAAATATTTAATCATAAGCTTTGAAACCATTAAAGTGCTAGAAGAGCATGCAAGAGAATTACATTATAACCAAGACTTAAAGTCCTAAAGCCTAAAAGAAAAATACCAATGAAATAATAGTCAACAAACTTTTTCATGAGGAAAAAAGCACATAAAGTCAAAAGACAAATAATATTAGAGAATTTACTTGAAGCATGTCACTTAATGCTAATCTCTGTTTCATGTTTTTTTAAAAAAAATACTTCTAGAAATTGAGGTGCAAAGGATTAACATCCCAATACAAAAATGGACAAAAGGCATGCCTAGTTACAGATGAAAACACATCACCTTTAACATGTGATAATGAGCCAAATCTCACTCATAAGATCCAAAAATATGACATCAAACACTGTTGGCTGTTGGCAAGGCTGTGGAGGTAAATCACACATGGCTGGTTAGAGTCCAGAATGATAAAATGCCTATGAAGAACAATTTGGCAATATCCATCAAAGTTACAAGTCAATTTGTCCTCTAGCCTAGCGATCCCAATTCCAAATATTCAATCCATAGGTATACCTGCACATAGAAAAAATAAGGTGTTCACGAGGTTATTTTGTTGTAGCATAGTTTGTAACATCAAAAGACTAGAAAAAAATTCAAGTGTCTGACAAAGGGTTGCCAATTAAATAAACTCTAATACATTCACACACTACATAACTATGCAGTCAGAAAGCTTTCTATGTACTTTTTCAGAAAGACTCCTATGATATCCTATTAAAAAAAGAAAGGATATGAAGAACAGTGTATATATGCTACCTTCTATGTAAGAAGAGGAGAAAAGAAAATATATCATAACAGGATAATATTGGAAGAACATTTCCCCCATAAAAATTTTACCCACCTGTTTGCTGGTGTCTTGAGTTCTTTTTTAAAAGAATCAAATGTTTCACTTTACAATTTAAAATTAATGTCTCATAGAAGTATGGAACAGATTGTTGAATCTCAGAGGGAAGGTGGGAGTGGGTGTGTGGGTGGGAAGAGATCAACCAAAGAACTTGTATGCATATATGCATAACCCATGGACACAGACAATAGAGAGATGAAGGCCTGGGGCAGGGGGTGGGGAGGGTTGGAAGAGGGTCAATGAGGGAAAGAGGGGAACAGATGTAATACTTTCAACAATAACGATTTTCAAAAATAAATAAGTAAAATTAATGTCTTAAAATATGTGTTATAAATAAAATGTTATCTGGAGGCAACTGTTATGGGCTGAATTGTCTCCAAAAAAAATTCATATCTTAAATTCCTAACCTGCAGTACCCCAGAATGTGGCTGTATATGGACAAAGGACCTTTAAAGAGGGAATTATGGTTAAATGAGGTCTTTACATGAGCCCTAATCCAATATGACCGGTGTCCTTATAAGAAGAGGAGATTAGGACACAGACATGAACAGAGCAAAGACCATGTGAAAACACAGGGACAAGATGGTCATCTACAAACCAAGGAGAGAGGCCTCAAAAGAAACCAAGCCTTATTGCCACCCTTGTCTCAGACTTCTAGCATCCAGGACTGTGAGAAAATACATTTCTGTTGTTTAAGCCACCCACTCTGTGGTATGTGCTATGGCAGCTCTAGCAAACCCTTACAGATTTTGGTATTGGAAAGTGAGGTGCTGTAACAAATATGTAAAAATGTGGAAGTGGCTTTGAAACTGGCTTAAACTTCCTATTTCTACAGTAAAGTGCACTGAGTAACAATCTGAGGTACTGGAACATACTTCTTCTGGCACGGGAGTAGTTGAAATCTGTTTCCACCATTCCCGTCTCTCCTCAGGTTCAAACTCCCGAGTGAGACTCAGCCTTGGTGACTAGGGAATGGGGAACTCTCCTGACACTGCTGTGTTCAGAGCACAGGAAGGGTACCAAGGCTAGCTGTCTAAGGGGAATGTTTGAAGAGCTTGACCTCCCTCCTAGAGTTACCAGATAAAATACAGGACACCCAGTTAAATTTCAGAAAACTACTGCTTAAATACATCGCAAATATTGCAGGCAACATTCTTATACTAAAAAAGTATTTGTTGTGTAACTGAAATTCAAATTTAATTCAGCATCCTGTATTTGTTAATTCTGGACAAATCTCCTTCCCTTTCATTCTTGCCCAGGATTGAACCTGTAATAAGAAACAGTGATAGGGTCCCTCAGCTGGCTCCCAGGGTGTGGAGAGGAGCCATGGTCCGGAGAGGAGCCACGGTCCAGGTCACTGCCTCAAGCTCCTCTACTGCGCTCCTCCATGTGCTTCGGGGTCGTGGCTCCCCTCCCTCAGCTGTCTCTTACTCCAGGGTCTATGGACGTAATGGAAGGACCCCTCAACCTGGCTCATCAACAGAGTGGATGAGCAGATCGTTTATTAGCTGTGGGAAAATACGAGAAGGCTATTTCTTGTCACAAAAAGGCTACAGGCCAGCATGATAATCAGAGCCATGTTCTTTCCTGGTACAATCTGCCTTTCCTGTGTTACCATAGTGCTGAAAAACAGACCACATCGTGGACACTGATTTGGATAAGTCCTCTTGTGTCAGTGATTTTTGCCTGTAAATCAATAGTTTTCAGAGAAAATTTCAAGTCATTTTTTTAAAGAATTAGTTTTGCTACTGAAGTATATCACTTTAGTTATACAGCTGAGCACATAGTCTGTATCCCATAAATCTTTGTGAATTTTTATAGTGACTTTTATGGTGGCTTTATACAACATTAAACTTTGTAGCTAGTTCTCTTTAAGTCTTTCATAAACCCTACTAGAGGCCCAGTGCACGAAATTCATGCATAGGTATGGTCCCTAGTGACCACTGTTGACGGCCAGGGCCTCCCTTCCCCCGGCTGCCTGCTGCTGATCAGGGGCTCCCTTCCTGCAGTTGTCCAGCAGGCTCCACTCCCTAGTCAAACTCCTGGTCAAACTCCTGGTTGAGGGGGCAATTTTCATATTAGGCTTTTATTATATAGGATTTTGTTGTGAATCAGATTAAATTTGTAGTCACTATAAAGAAAAGATAATGTATTACATACTACTTAAGAAAACCATGTTGTAGATGAATGCCACAGTGAAATGACACCTTTAGTAAAATAACCCAGGGTGCTCATGGTTACACATCTGTAACATTTTAAGATGAAGTGATTAGTATAGGTGTTGAGCAGTAGGACATTCTGAATATATATAAAAGGGAGAAAAGTATTTTTCTTTTTCTTAATACATTTTTATTGATTTCAGGGAGGAAGGGAGAAGGAGAGAGAGATGGAAACATCAATGATGAGAGAGAATCATTGACTGGCTGCCTCCTGCATGCCTCCTACTGGGGATCGAGCCTGCAACCCAGGCATGTGCCCTTGACCGGAATCTAACCCAGGACTTTTCAGTCCACAGGCAGATGCTCTAGCCACTAAGTCAAACCAGCTAGGGTACTTTTTATTTCTTTTGAGAAAAGTATTTTTCATTCCTATCCTATATCCATGTCTTCATTAGAAGACTTAAAACTAATGTTGGGCTTTAAATACCTCTTCCCCCTTTGTATCTAAATTCTGTGACGTTCTCAGGAGTAGAAAGATAAAGGAAGCCTGTTAGATCCCATTAACTTTAATTATGGAGATAGAACTTATAAGCTAATTTGATTTTGGAGTTTAAACTTGGTTAGAAATAGCCTTGTGACTTATATACTTACATGCGTAGCCCATGGATACAGGCAATAGGATGGTGAAGACCTGGGGTGAGGGGGTTGATAGGGGTTGGGAGGAGGGAGGTCAAAGGAGGGTAAACAGGAGACATCTGTAATATTATCCTATATAATAAAAGGGTAATATGCAAATTAATAGAATGGGGGAACAACCGGTAGCTATGATATCCACTGACCACCAGGAGGCAGCGTTAAGGATGTCTGACATGGCTCAGCCATCAGTTGGATATCCCCTGAGGGCTCCAGGACTGCTAAAAGGTGCAGGCCAGCCTGAGGGGACCCCACCACCACCCCAGTGCACAAATGTTGTGCACCAGGCCTCTAGTCAGCAATAAAAACATATATCTTATATAATCTTATATAATAAAAGGATAATATGCAAATTGACCCTAACAGCAGAACCACTGGGAATGACTGGTCACTATGACACACTGACCACCAGGGGGCAGACGCTCAATGCAGGGGCTGCCCCCTGGTGGTCAGTGCACTCCCACAGGGGGAGCTCTGGTTAGCCACAAGCCAGGCTGCCGGCTGCCAGTACAGTGTTGGTGGTGGGAGCCTCTCCCACCTCCTCAGCAGTGCTAAGGATGTCCAACTGCAGCTTAGGCCTGCTCCCCGCTGGCAAGTGGACATCTGCTGAGGGCTCCTGGGCTGCCAGAGGGATGTCTGACTGCCACCTTAGGCCCAATCCCCTGGGGAGCAGGCCTAAGCCAGAAGGTTGACATCCCCTGAGTGGTCCCAGACTGTGAGAGGGCACAGGCTGGGCTGAGGGACCTCCCTGAGTGCACAAATTTTTGTGCACTGAGCCTCTAGTTAAAAAAGTAAAAAATAGTAAAAAAAAGAAACAGTGATAAGGTGGTCTCAGGTACCCACCACTGGACAAGAAATGGGAACAGAAGAGAAGGAACATCCAACAGATGAGCGGATAAACAAAATGTAATATATATAATGGAATCTTATCCTTATAAAAGGAATGAAATTTTGGCAACATAGATGAACCTTGAAGACATTATAAGTGAAGTAAGCCAGACAAAAAAGGACAATTGTTTTATGGTTCCACTATATAAAGTACCTAGAACAGGCAAATTCATAGAGACAGAAAGCAGAATAGAGGTTACCAAGGGCTGGAGGGAGGAGTTAATGGGAAGCTGTACAAAGTTTCTGTTTAGGATAATTAAAAGTTCTAGAAATGGATAGTGTGGATGATTGCACAGCATTGTATATGTTCTTAATGCCACCAATTTCAAATAGTTACATTGGTAAATTTTATATTATGTATATTTTACCACAATAAAATAAAATGTAAAGAAATTCCCCTAGGCTCCTTGCCACTGCCTGGCGAGACCTTCCCCAAGCAATTCAACCATTTATTTAGTCAGTAAAGGATAAATATCACTTGAGGCTAGTACATTATTTTTTAATGATTTGCATGTAGCAAATCAGAAGCTCCTTGTTGCTACAAAGTCATGCTTCTTTATATCCTCTTTGGTGTAAAACACATAGTAGATGTTGAAAATTACTTATTAAAAAAGAAAGATGGCTGCCGACTGGCAGGCAGACTGCAAGACAGTGTGAGAACGAGAGAATGAAAGGAGAGTGTGTGGACGTACCGAGAGTGTAAATTTGTGGGTGAGTGACAGCTATACTCCAGGGGACTGCTAGAGACCGCCAGATCGGGCTCTCCTAACTGGGCAGCCCGCACTGCTGCTGAAATCTCTCCCAGAGTGGCCGGCTCTGCCGTGGAGACTGCGCCATCTTGAGTGGCTGTTATCAGAAGCATATACATCCAGAGATCCTGCAACGAGGGCACCCAGGGGCCAGCTATGAACCCAGAAACACCAGATCTCAAGCAGTGTGAATACGTGGACTCAGACGAGCCCTGCTCCTCCTCACGGAAAGGTCAGAGATCAACCAAAGGACTTTTATGCATGCATATAAGCATAATCAATGGACACAAGACACTGGGGAGGTAAGGGAGGCTGGGGGAAGGTCAAGGGGGGAAGGAGACATATGTACTACTCTTCATAATATTTTCAGCAATAAAAAAATAAAATTACTTATTAAAAGAATAAATGCCTTTGGCCATATATTTCTTTTCAGTCAACACAAACTAGCTTATGTTAGGAGCTTTCCATATATTGAATATTTTTAGCAATTACCCATTATAACTTCTGAGTGGCAATCTGGACCAATGTTTACTATTTGAACAGATTTTAAATTAAACTAGTTTCATAAAGTCCATATCATACACAAAATCCCACACCCTTGTTAATCTGCCTGCCGCAATCGCAGTGGTCATTTATAGAGTCATAAAGAATGTACACATCACCCCAGCTGGTTTGGCTCAGTGGATAGAGTGTCAGCCTGCAGACCAAAGGGTCCTGGGTTCGATTCTGGTCAAGGACACATGCCCAGGTTGCAGGCTCTTGTCGGGTTGCATGCAGGAGACAATCAATCGATGTGTTTCTCTCACATCGATATTTCTGTCTTTCCCTTTCTCTTCCACTCTCTCTAAAAATCAATGGGAAAATATCCTCAGGTGGGGAATTAAAAAAAAAAAGAACGTACACATCAATATCTACCAAAAGAGCTTAACAAGAATTTTGAACTGAAAAATAATACCTACAATATTCTTGAAAATACTTACCTTTTCAAGTATTTCAGTAATAATTCCTCACTCCTCTGTGAGCCTGAAGTCAGGTGAAGGCTATAATAAGACACCAATGAAATAGTTGATTATATTTTGTCGTAAATTTGGTAACAGTATCCCCTAACACAACCACTGTGAATAACTTACAAGAAGGACTTATCAAACTATATTGACACGTAGAGAAATACTAAATGAACTGTCAGGAGATTTCATTTAAGCAGTGAGTCTCTACCCACTTGTTTCTCATTTTCCACGTGCATAAAAAGAATTTGGTGAGATTTGCTTCACCAATCTCACAAAGTTGTTTTAAGAGTCAGATGGCAAAGTAACCCCGAACATACCTTTGAAACCTATGAAGTACTATATGATTTCATGATGACATTATGAATTTCAGGACTGAAACTGAACTTATCCCAACTACAGACAAGGAGCTGAACTGTCAGCCAAACTTTTGCATTAAAAAAGTCCAACATGTCAAATCCTTGGGAAATTGAATTCATATTTCAGAAAATATGTTAGATTTCAGGGCAATAATTAATAGGATAGTAAATGGGACCATGTGTCTGGACCAATTCCCAGGCCTTATTCAAAAAATTCACTGAAGTAACAAACATTTGTCTTGGGAGTATTTGAAGAGAGTGTTTAATCTATTCAGTAGATAAGAAATGGATAATTTTCTAGAGATGAAGTAAAAACCTTCATTTCAAAAAGTGTAAAATAATGAAGTCATCAAATAAGTTGTAGACAAGCTTGTAAACTGCATGGTGTCCCTAGGACAGACAGTTGGATCTAATGAGATCTTTCTCCTTGGTAGAATCTAGATGCCATGGCAAAGGTCATGTTCATTAGAAGTCTGAATGTTCCAGTTGGAAAGAATTTCTGCTACTCGAGCCAAAAATCTTAACTGCTTCCTAACATAATTGTATTGCCTTGGCCTCATCAACATTCTGTTTTAGCCAACTCAACTGAGAGCCACCCTTCACCAATGACCTTCAAGAATATAGACAAGAGGCTCCTCTTTTCTTGCAAGCATGACATGGGGATGCAAGGACAGAGTCAGAAGGAAACAGCCTATAGAATAACAACATTGAGCTGGCATGGCTCAATGGTTGAGTATAGACCTATCAAGCAGGAGGTCACGGTTTGATTCCCAGTCAGGGCACATTACCAGGTGGTAGGCTCAATCTCCAGTTGGGGGCATGCAGGAGGCAGCCCATCAATGATTCTCTCTCATCACTGATGTTTCTATCTCTCTCTCCCTCTCCCTTCCTCTCTGAAATAAATAAATAAAATTAAAGAATAACAGTTTGAACTTTGAAAAGGAAGATTACAAAGCTCTTAGACTTGCTTAATTTCTAAGGGGAAAAGGATATCTCCAGACTCTACCAAGGAATCACAGAACATGTTGTAAGAGGGTTGGAAATTATATTTGTTTACACTGAAAGGCAAATAAAAAATATCAAAATTGCCCAACTTTGGATGTTCTCCGTGATTCTCCAATCTGGTTACAAAATTAAATTAATTTACTTTAAGATCCTCAGGGTTAATAGGTTGACTCTTACGAAGCTCTCTATTAGAAATTGTTATTGTTGAGGACAGACTTAAAATGCATTAGGTATGTTCAGAAAACTAAGCAGAAAAATAACAACACTAATTGGGCTGACCCCTCCTGCCTCCAGAAAGTTAAGTTATATGTTTGACAGGTAATTAAATGGAATATACTAAAATGGGAGTGAAATCAACAGAGAAACTCTGTAGAATACCAATGGCAGAGTGGTTTATATTTGTCTTACCTTCTTTCTACTCCCACAGAATGTTTTCCACTAAAATAAATATTTGAGCCATTGCCAAAATGAATCAATTCTCTTTGGGAATAATACATATATTTTATGTTTAGAGAGGCAATTTGGTAAACATGGGTCCAAATTCTGGTTTGTCACTTACCAGCTCATGATGCTATTATTTAATCTCTCCAAGATTCAGTGGTTTTCTTTCCTGTATAAAATGGGGACAATAATATGCAAGATTGTTAGGTGAATAGGAAATTTTATAAATATTTATATGGCTCATTACAGTGCTAGAGCGTAGTATATTCACAATAAAAGTTTGTTGAGCTTCAAATATAGTAAGAATGTCAATCTCAGATGTTATCTCTGAAAGAGGATATCATCATCACAAATAGCTATTATTTTCCTGAAAAGGGTGTAGTTAACTTCTATTGGCACTATTCTTAGTGCTCACAGCTTTCAAACACAAATCTCACTTTGCTCTAGCATTCACACCCAACTACAACAGATTTAATCCATATCAGTCTTCTCTTTTAAAAGGGTTATAATGGTGTCAAACACTGAAAATTTTGATTGAATAACTCAAAGGATTTCTCTCCTGCTGTGATTCCGATTGGCTGAGGAAACAATAAAATAGCTACACCTCAGTTGACCTTATAAAACTCATTTTCCAACCAAAAAAATGGTCATTTTATTTTTTAATTAAACTTATTGGGGTAACATTAATAAAATCATATAGGTTTCAAGTGTAAATTTCTATGACACATGATCTCTGTATTGTTTTGTGTGCCCTCCATGCAGAGTCAAATAATCACTGTGACCATGTATCTGGCCCCCTTTGCCCTTTACTACCTCCCACCCTCTTCCCTTTGGTCATTAAGGAAATGAAAATCTAAGCTACAATGAAATACGACCTCACACCTATCAAAATGGCTATTATTAATAAGACAAATAACAAGTGTTGTCTGTGTCTATGGGTTTCGATTTTATATCCCACATATGAGTGAAATCATGATTCTTGGCTTTTTCTGATTTATTTCACTTACCATGACATTCTCAAGGTCCATCCATGTGTTACAAATAGTGCTCTTTCATCCTTTCTTATGGCTGAGTGTATTGTGTATATATACCACATCTTCTTTATCCGGTCCTCTATTGAAGGATGATTTGTCTCCATGTTTGGCCACCATGAATAATGTTGCAGTGAAATAGGGATGCATATATCTTTGAATATACATGTTTTTAAGTTTTTCAGGCAGATACCCAGAAAAGGGATTGCTGGGTCATATGGTAACTTTATTCTTAATTTTTTGATGAATCACCAGACTGTTTTCCATAGTGCTGTATCAGTCTACATTCCCACCAACAGTGAATGAGGGTTCCCTTTTCTCCACAACCTCTCTATCACTTGTTATTACTTGTCTTGCTGATAATAGCCATTTAATATGAGGTGTTATATCATTATAGCTTTGACTTGCATTTCCCTAATAGCTAATGAGATTGAACATCTTCTCATATATTTGTTGGTCATTTATATGTCTTCCTGGGAGAGATGTCAGTTCAGATTCTCCACCTTAAAAAATGGACATTTTAAAAAAAGACTATCTCCAAAGGGAATGAGAGAGTTATATTTTTAATCATGTTATTCATTTTCATCCTATTACATTTATTAAGGACACATATAGTTAAGAGCTTGGAGAATGCTAATGAGATTTATTAACTCTACAAAAAACCTTAAGAAATAAAAATATATATTTCTTAAAATCCACACAAAATAATCAAGATAAACACAGAAAAAATCAAAGACTGCCTCCGTATTAGAGTCCAATGAATCAGTCTGTGTAGGTATATATATGCGCACGTGAACGCGCACGCACACACACACACACACACACATACACATATGGGCTATTTGCGGTGATTTCCTTTTGGTTTGAGCTTGGACAAATTTTCTCTCCACTAAGAATGGGTTCTTTTATTCTCAGTTTCATTCAAGTAAGAGTAGACTCAACTTTTCCTTAGTATTGTGGGATACCACGCTGCGGAAATGGCTTCAAATAATGAGCACTGGGGGGTGAATGAAATGCTGCTCATGTTTACACTGGCACAAACAAAAGCCCCAGCACACAGGCAGCATTCTGTTGATGTGCTGATTTTCTCCAATATGGTTCCTGCTGAGACACAATAATAAGGGAAAATAACAAAAAGTCAGCTAAAATATCTGTTATGGGGATAGGGAGGCCTTTAAAAGGAGTCCTTTAAAAATAAGACTATAATATGCTCACACAGTGCTGAAATTCACTCACACTGGTCAAAATAATTTATGAAGATGAAGTTTCAAGTCTATTCAAAATATTGCCAGAAGGAGCTCAACTGGTGCATGTAAATAATAGAGTCCAAGCCAATCCAAAGGAGATGCTCATTATCTATGTCACCCCTTCTCCCCACCCTTCCTACCCCCCATCCAACTCCAAGGTATTGTTGGAGGCAGCCAATAGTAGGTCAGGTGGCCATAAATGGACACAGTTGATAATGGGTAAACTGTACCTAACACGAATAGAGTAATTTTATGATCTGTGAGCTTCACCACTACGCCCCCACATTTTAATTAAGCAATAACAATTTTCATTAATTTATGAGCTTTCCTATCAGAAACTGAAATAAATATCATGTATCTAACTGGCCTTCCCATTCCAGGGAACATTAATTTTGTATGCACATTTATCAAAGATTAAATTTCATAAACTTCAGGAAAAGAGAATCCCATAATGTTCTGTATGTCTATAGATACGCTTACATCAGATCCTCAAAATCAGTTACCATAATGAAAAGCATGGTAGATGTTGCAGTGATTTATTCTGATATCTTAGTAATAAATGAACAGCATTTCTGCATGTCACGGTGCTCATAGGTACGTTACAAAAAGAAATAGGGAAATGGTTGGTCTTAAACCACATATTGTTAGGAGATGGAATAAAAGTAAAAGCCACACAAAAAGCCATATAATGAATTTAATAGCTTATCAGATAGCTTGGTCTCTGCTGGATGCCACTGGCCTCCCTCTCAACAGCCTATTCATGCTTCTCACAATACTGGTAACATCACTGCTACTGACAATTTTCAATTTGCCCTGACTCTTTGAACCAATTCTACCACCCAATGACTGCAATTGAAGAATTGGAACAAAGGTAAGATAATGGCTCCTCAAAATAATTTTTTAAATTTATATTTAAGTTATTCTTCCTCTATCACCATGACTCTCTCCTCCCCTTCCCTGAGTCCTATCTTCTTTTCTATATTTATGTATTTGATGGAAGAAAGGTTAAAGAGAAATGAAAGAATTGAAAGGAGTACAGAAATTCAGTAACAATTCTTGGTGCCTACAACCCTATAACAGAACCTGTGATATCATTCCACCTAAGACATGAAGATTGAAAGAGACTCAAAAATAAATTTGTCAGTGAGACCTCATTGGGGAACAGTCTTGACCTTAGATGATAGAATTTGTGTGTTTTTTAAATGTATTTTTATTGATTTCAGAGAGGGAGAGAGAGATAGAAATATCAATGATGAAAGAGAATCATTGATCAGCTGCCTCCTGCACGCGCCCCCACTGGGGATCAAGCCAGAAACCTGGACATGTGCCCTCCTGACCAGGAATTGAGCCATGACCTCCTGGTTCATAGGTCAACGCTCAACCACTATGCCATGCTGACTGGGCTAGATAATAGAATCTGAATCCAAATACTCCTAGATAGAAAAACAATGATACGTAAATGAAATGCATTTTCATAAGGATTATGATGAGTGGATTAACTGGAAATCTTTCAGTTATGAGTGACAGAAATTTAATACAAGATGACAAAAAATAAATGGAATTTTTAAATTATATAATTAAAAAGCCCAGGGAGACTCCAGCTTCAGTAATGGTTTCAACCAGGGCTCAAACAATGTCTTTAGATCTCCCTCTCTCTCTCCATTTTTCAACTCTATTATTCTGTCTTTCATTCCAAAAGTGAAATTGTCCCATTAAAAGAAAAAGGGAACTTTCACCTTCTCAATACTTTCAATTAAAGCAGCCAGATTTAAGCTCCACTGTTCAGGATGAGATCACATACCCAGCCCTCTAGTGAGGGAAAGTGTAACGAGGAGGGGAATATTGATGCAACCCAAACTTCATGGATTCAGAGTTTTCCAAAAGAAAAATTAAAATGCTTTTACCCCAACAGAGAGAAATGGACATAGGGCAGACAAAGAAAATGGTATCTACCACATTAGGGTTACTTGCTAAAGGAGAAAATATAATATTGATACGTACGGTTTGGTTAATGTAACAGAAATTGCTAATTTCCCCCAATATTCTTTTTCTCTTTCTTTGTTTCAGTAATACATTCCCCAAGTTTGATCTGGTACACTACCACCCTTACAGCTAGGTGTAGCTGTTTGACTAAGTTTCGGCTGGGATGTGACAGGAAGTCATGTGCAACTTTCAGATCATCTCAAAGATAAAAGTGTTTCCAGGAACTTCTTCTTTCTCCCTTTTGCTCTCTCAGAAATAGCCACAACTACCCTGCCACCTTGGACCAAGATCCAGAAGCCACATGTTGAAGATGGCAAAGTTGCCCCACGAGCCTGGGTCACTGAATGACCTAATAAAACAGAAATGTTTGTTCAACCTAAACTACCCCATCTGCCTTAAGATTTCCACCTAAAATAAGCACCTTATCCATCTATTTTATGTGTCTTATCTATGTAACTATATTTTGGGTTCTTTCTGTTTATCGTATACCTTAATCCATATGTTAAGATTCATTATGGCCAAGTTCTAGAGAAAAATGTTCAGAAGTTGTTGTTGTTTTCATTGATTTTTATTGTTGAAAGTATTACAGATGTCTCCTTTGTTTATTTGTTTTTATCCCCATTGACTCCACTCATGAAATTCTCGGGAGAAATGTAATGAGCAGGAGATTCATGTTTTGAATTGGAAAGGAATTCACAATTCCTAAGATTTGTGCAATCAACTTTACAGTTGAGAAAATCGAGATTTAGAAAGGTAAATTGATTTCCTTTACACAACTTAAGCCAACTCCTCAAAAATGCTTCACTGCATTGTGCAGGCCTCTTGACGTGAACCCTAAATCATAGGGCAATTTCAGAACCTCAGAGATAGGAGCTTTAGGGCTTTAGAATCAGGACGTTGCCTGACAGTAAGAGTTCAACATATGAAGATCGTGACAAGCAGCTTCTGGATGTAAGAAAATCACAGCTAGTCCAAAGAGCTCTCCATAAATGTTGGCTCAGTTCCAAAATAGTCCCCTTGTGCTCTTCCTCCAAAATATAGCCTGAAAAAATCTAGGTAGACAAGAAAAATTAATAGATTTTATCTATTTCAGAGAGGAAGGGAGAGGGAGAGATAGAAACATCAATGATGAGAGAGAATCCTTGATCGACTGCCTCCTGCATGCCCCCTACTGGGGATCAAGCCCACAACCTGGCATGTGCCCTTGACCAGAATCAAACCTGGGACCCTTCAGTCCTCAGGCCAATACTCTACCCACTGAGTCAAACCAGCTAGGGCGGTAGACAAAATTTTTGAAAAGTAGAGGATATATATATTCTTTATGGCATTAGAGATAGCAAGGACTTGGTTAAAACCTTAGATTTCTTCTCTGCCACACACTCCTGATAAAAACTTGGCTGTAGAGTGAATGTTTGTGTCCCCCCACAAAGTTGGTATGTTGAAACCTAATGCCCCATGTGATGACATTTACAGGTGGGGCCTTTGAGAAGTGACTAGGTCATGAGAGCAGAACCTTCATGAATAGGATTAGTGCCCTTATAGAAGAGACCCTCATCCCTTTCACCACAGGAGGACACAATGAGAAGATGGCCATTTATGAGCCCAGAAGCGAGCTCTTACCACATACTGACTCTACCAACCCCTTAATCTTGGACATTCCAGCCTCTAGAACTATAAAAAATTAAGTGTTTGTTATTTAAGCCACCCAGTCTATGGTATTCTTGGTATAGCAGTCCAAACTAAGACAAACCCACACAGCTCAAACAAAAACCCTCTAGAACTGCACACTCAGTTTACCACTGCAAACCAACCACCTCAAAACTCAGAGGCTTATTCTTTCCAACAATTCTGCAGGTTGACTAGGCGGTTCTTCTGCTATCTCTGGTGGACTCAATCGTGTACCTGTACTTGGCTTGCACACTACTGGGGCTGGGCTCAGCTGGGACAGATGACATAGCTGAGCCTCTCTTTCTCCGTGGCCCTTATTCATGAAATGGTAATCCCAGGGCAGTGCTGAAAAAGGACAAAGACTCTGGAACTTGCATATCTATTGGTCAAAGCAAGTTACATGGCCAACCCAGAGTTAAGAGGTAGGACAACTCCACTTTTTGATGGGAGGAACTGCAAAATGTGGTGACCATCTTTTTCAAGTCACCGCAAACATTCTGATGCAGGCTCAGGCATCTAATTTTCTATCATTTACACCTAATGAAAATGACACCACTGAAATGAAAATACCCTAGACCTGCACACCTAAATCTTCCAGCTGTACCAAACTGAAATTTTTCCAGAAACTGTGGTACTTGCCTTATTGTGATCAACAAATACATTAATAACCTTCCTGAACAAGATGCCACGTTAGGAATTATACTGATCCATTACCACCATCAGTCATTTCCAAGATGATAATAAATGCAGGATTGCCAATACTTAACGCCACAAAAGGGAGTATTTTCCTATCAAACATTTCTAAAAATTATTTTTATTGATTTCAGAGAGGAAGAGAGAGGGAGAGAGAAATAGAAACATCATGATGACAAAGAATCATTGGTCAGCTACCTTCTTTCTACATGCCTCTCACTGGGGATGGAGCTCTTTTTAAGCATGACCCACAGGTAGAAACCGTAAATGAAAAAAAAAAAAAGGCAGATTTGAATATATGTGAATTTAAGACCCTGTATGACAAATAAACACATCGTATCAGACAAATAATAAAAATAATAGGTACTTACAGTGTTTACTAAGTACCAACTAATATTCTAAGTACTTTGTATTCTTTAATTCATTTGACCCTTATGACAGTCCTATGAGGTAGACACTACTCTTTCCTCCATTTGTAGGTGAGAAAACTAAGGCACAGAATGGTTATGTAAGATATCAAGGTCAGGTAGTAAGTAGCAGACCTAGTATTTGACCCCAAGTAGCATTGCTCCAGGGTCTAAAGAAAACCAGGAAACCATGGCTTCATATGATAAAGGCTTAATATCATTGATATGTTAAGAACTCTTGCAAATAAAAAAGAACGCAAAAAATACATCATTTTCATGGACAAAAGCTAGGACAGACAGTTCACAAAGGGGAAGTGTAAATGGCCTATAAAATATGAAAAATGTTCTTCCTCACTAGGAATCATGAAAACTAATGAGATACCATTTGTCTCCTGGCCAATGTAGCAAACACAGCAAAAAAAAATGAGTGGCCAGATTATTATGACCACTGAGTGACCAGATTATTATGACCACCTGACGTTTGTATGCAAATTAGCTATAATTTCACACTGAAGTTGCCAGAGGGCCCGACCATTATAAACCTCTGAATAGTACTACATACCTAAGTATCATTGCTGATCAAGTTCATCCTATCATGTTGATGGCATATCCCAATGGAGATGGCTCCTTCCAACAAGACAATGCACCATGCAATGGTGCTCGTATTGTGCAGGAGTGGTTTCAAGAACATGAGGGAGCCCTAGCTGGTTTGGCTCACTGGATAGAGCATTGGACTATGGACTGAAGGGTCCCAGGTTCAATTCCTGTCAAGGGTATGTACCTTGGTTGAAGGCACATCCAAGTGGGGGGTGTGCAGGAGGCAGCTGATCGATCTCACGGATGTTTCTAACTCTCTATTCCTCTCCCTTCCTCTCTGTAAAGGATCAATAAAATATATATTTTTTAAAAAAAGAACATGAGGGAGACTTTACCTTGCTTAGGTGGCCCCCACCATCACCTGATCTCAATCCAATTGAGCATTTGTGGGATGAAGTTAAAAGAGCCATCAGGCAGCTGGCTCCACAACCATCAAATCTCACAGAACTGGACAGTGCTATTCATCAGGCATGGTGTCAGATTCCTCACATCACCTTTCAACATCTCGTGGAGTCAATGCCAAGAAGAATTGCCACAGTATTGAAGGCAAAAGGTGGCCCAACGAAGTACTGATGGGGTGATCATAATAATCTGGCCACTCAGAGTATGTGTGTGTGTGTGTATTTGACTTCAGAGAGGAAGGGGAAGAGAGAGAGAGATAGAAACATCAAAGATGAGAGAGAATAATTGATTGCCTCTTGTATGCCCCACACTGGGGGTCAAGCCCACAACCCGGGCATGTGCCCTGAACAGGAATCGAACCGTGACCTCCTGGTTCATAGGTTGATGCTCAACCACTGACCCACACTAGCTGGGCAATACCCATGAATATTATCTCCTTGCTCATAGGTAGATAAATTAATAAAAATTCCCTGGTGGACAATCTGGAGTGTGTGTGTGTGTGTGTGTGTGTGTGTGTATAATCTCCAACCATTGAAAAATGCATGTGGTTTGATTCAACAATTTTACTTCCAGTAACTTTTGCAAATAAATCATCAGACAAGTACATGAAGATGTAGGTTACAGAAATTTATGTAGTACTGTTCATATTTACTAAAGATGGGAAAAGTAAAAGACTGATTAAATATGCTATGGTTCTTCCATAAAAGGAATACTGTTTAGCTTTTTAAAATGATAGATTATATATTCTCTCTAGATCATGGATTTTTTAAATAACTTTATTAATGTTATACTTTAGTTTAACATTAATATATTTTGTCACTTCTATAATCCTAAGTAAAGCCAATTACCTCATTTCTACACGTTTAGTGCACTGAAACTCTTCCCACACCCTAAAATGATCCCCTGTAGAAAACCTACAAGAAGACTTTTCTGTTCCCCACCTCAGAGGACACCTATGTGATTGAATTTGCTAGAAATGAGAACACTTACTGTTACACAGAAAGGGCTATCTGATGCTCAAAACTACCCAGCAGTCATTGTCTCACGGCCTCCAACACCATATCCCCTACCTGTTCAGCTTTTTAATCACTGGTCACCTGAGACCTAAAATGATGACAGAGATGAGAAATCACAGCTCTCCAAAGCTCATCAGCCTATCCTATCCAAGGGGGAAAAAACAGCCCAGTAATATAGACATTCAAATGAATTTGAGGAGAAAGAATGAGAGCCCAGGAAAATCATTTCATAAGTGCAGGCAATTAATAGTCAATGCATCACCAGCCTTCTTAAGCAAAAATGTCACATGCTCAGAGCCGGGGACAATCAGAAGCTGCAGAATGTCCTCGCCTGCTGACTGATGAAAATGACTGACGCTGGGGTGCCATCTGGAAAATCAATTATTCACATCTACTAGGCAACTGCCCCCTACACACCAAGCAGCGGCATGTCTCGGGAAGGGAGGTTGCTGCGGTTTGTTGTTAACATGCACTATCCATTTCTCTGGCTGTGGAGCGCAGCGATAGCAAAATCAATAGGCTGCTCCAAACTCCGAAACAGAGAAATGGGGCACCAACCACATCCCAAGCACCTGGAAACCTCCTGACAACGCTGTTGCAGACAAATGACAAGGGGGGAGATTTCTCATCCCATCGCCATCATTTTCCATATTCTGTCTTCCCCATTTCCCACAGTAATAAGGAGAACCCAAAGTTTTGTGTATTCCTACGGATTTGATCACTTTGGCAGGAAGCTGGAAAATAGACATTCGCTTTCAAAGGCTCCTCAGCTGTTTTGTTGTTTTATGTTTTTTGTTGTTTTGTCTTACTCATCACTCGCTTTATGTCCTAGTGGCCAAAAAGCCCTCTTTTGGTATGTGGAGTTGTCTTTAAATATATATATATATATATATATATATATATATATATATATATATATATAAACTAATAAAAGCGAAATATTAAAATTAACCGTTTCTCCGAGACAGGGTAAGCCACGCCCACCAGCCAATCAGAGCGGCTGTATGCAAATTAGCCCAGCCAACATGGCAGCCGCCACTCACGGACCTGAGTAAACAGCCCTTTCCATTGCGGCAGGAGGGAAAGTGAAGCTGAGCCCTTCAGCTCAGCTCCGATTAA
>PVJC01012962.1:0-38817 GCA_004026665.1 Murina feae
CTGCTGGACTGTCTGGGGACATTCTTGAAGTGCAGAAAATAAGTCTTCCCATCGAATTACTTCCTTGCAGACAGTCAGGTGGAGGTTATGCATTTGTGCTGGGGAGCCCTCAGCGTTTGGACGTGGCCATGTCCGCAGGACCTGATGATAGCTTACCTTGCAGGGAAGGAGAGTCGCTCCCAGATAGCCTCACGAGCGGCCTGGAGCAGGAAGTGGTGAAGCACATCTTCCTGGTTTGGGAGGAGCCTGAGGTGGACCTCTCGCCCTGAGTCTGGAAGGTAAATTTGTTGTTACCTGTAAATTATGGTTCTGCTAGTTCATGCTATGCCAATCCAGACTCTCAAAGGTATCCCTCCTGCCAGCAAGAGAAGACAGATGACTTGGATGAAGATGGCTGTCAAGCCCTGGGTCATTTAGTCTTCCACACTTAAGAATATTCATTTTAAACAAAAGGGCATTATCTATAAAAGTACCTTATTTCAGCACATCGAGCACATACTATTCAGAGACTGTTGTGCTCTTTTTTGTTTTTTCTTTTGTTTTTTCTTAGAGTAAACCATATGGATTGGTTTAAGAGGGCCTAGCAGAACCACAAACTTACAGGCAAGAACAAATGTCACTTTCTGCTACTTTCTCCTATACCAATCCAGACTGTAGGGACCAGAACGTAATGTCCCCTGCCAAAGTCAACATGGACTTTATTTTTTAAGTGAGCCTATTGATATTTTGTTTTCTTTAATAAAATGTGACTAAAAGTTATTTTCTCCACACAATTGTTAAGACTTTAAAAAAAAAAAAACATCAGTATGACATTGTCATATCTAGTTCAAAAAGGAGTCCTGTCTGCCAAGTGTACTTAGCAGTGTGCCAACATAAACCCCAGCTACTCAGCAATACCATGCCTCTTCCTTCTCAATGAAGAATAAACCCATTCCATAAGATTTGACAGCCAAACATAGAGGGATGAATGAATACCGCGCCTTAATTCAGTACATACATTTAACTGCATCTGTCTACTCTAATGGGTCCACCTCACAGAACTGAAGACATGGTCTTTGTGTTAATTTATCTTAGCTTAACCTATGTTACCTATCTTCCTCCCAGCCTCTCCTTTTCTGGTCATATCTGCTGGCAATAGGGATGGCCCTACAGTCTACAGTGATATAGGAGGAGGTAGCAGAACCTCAAGAGTCCAGTATTTCCGTTTTTTAAAAAAGCAGGAAGAGGTCATCATGACAGATGTATTATGTCTTTGCACAGCTCAGAGAGGTAGTTACATGTACCCTTCCAGAATTACACATAGTTGAGGTAGGCCACTGTCTTCAAGTTTGTTAGTTACTTCAGGCAATAGCCATAAATTGATTCTGTGTTTGGTGCCAGACTTATCCTAGCTCGGTATTATTTGACATTTTCTTCCTCTCCTTCAGAAGTTCCATGTAAAGTATTGAGAGGATAGGGTTTGAGTACTGTTTTAGGCTAATCCTCCTGTTGGGTTACATTTGCCAATGTATGGGAGGCTTTGCATGGCAAACATTGCTCAGTGTTCAAATTGGCTAGCTCCTGTGACTCCTAGAGGTCTTTGTGTTTACTCATCTTTGAGCCTTGAGGCTGTTTTGTCTTTTCCTGATTTGCTTATATTATCAGGTCTTTTATAAACTCACCTAATCATGATTAAGGTTCTGAATTTTATTTCCTGGAGCTGATACCAAAGGCCATAGACACCGTTTAGTATTATCAGCATTTATATTCCTGAATGCACTCATTTGATTTAATTTACATTGCATATGCTCCAGATAATTGGAAATGGCCTCAAGTTATAAGGGTTAAAAGGTAATGGAAATTGTAGTTTAGGAACATATGTGAGATTTTGGAAAATCCCTGCATGATAGTCGTTTAGTTGGTTTTCTGAATCCTCATTTTAACCTTTTGGTCTGGAGCTACTGATTACCGGTTCTAACATTGCAAGTTTTCTTTTTGTTTATAGTAACTCCTGCATGAGAAATTTAGAAATAACAAATTATTTAACAAGTTACTATGGTATGCATCTTCAATAACTCTTCAACTCTCACTTTTAAATAACTTTGCCCAGAGCTTTTGCCACATGTCTGTTTAACAGGCTATAATTCTGTTCTATGAATTTAAGTTGAAAATACAGATATTTAAGTTTTGTTTCTCCTTTGTTATTGGAAACCGCATTGCTGATGGGAATTTTTTTTCTTTCTGCTCTTTGGTGAGATCTTTTAAAATTAGAGATTAAGCTAAAGTATATTTATTCAGTGCATATTAAAAATAATGAGTTTCTTAAGTCAACTTTATCCTGTGAAGTCCCTCACGTTGTGATTCAGTTTTTATAAAAATTGCTGCTTGAGTCTTGTAATAGGACAGTATTGGATTTTGGTCAACATGGATCTATTCTAATACATGTGAATCCTCTTCATCTTGAGCTTGACCTTGTCACTGGATTTTTACAAATAGAATTCTATGAAAAGGGGAATAACACTCATATTTTTAAAGAAAAGTGAATGAATGAAATGGCATTTTTAGTGTAATATTTTTATTATTGATAGTAATGCTTAATTTTGAATGGTATGTTTTAGGTTTTATGTTAATAAGATGATAATTTAGTAATTTTTATATGACAGGCACCTATGGGGACCTGCTGGGGTGATATCTCAGAAAATGTGAGAGTAGAAGTTCCCAATACAGACTGCAGCCTACCTACCAAAGTCTTCTGGATTGCTGGAATTGTAAAATTAGCAGGTGAAAAGCACACATCTTCTTCTATAAAATGCTGATTATGTTTGTAACTTTTAAGGAAACATATTTGTAAATTTTGCAAATGTTGCCAAATAAATAAATATGGTAATAGGGTAGGGGTTGGCAAACTTTTCCTGTTAAAAGCCAGACATAAGTATTTTCAGCTTCTTGGGCAAAACAGTCTGTCTCAACTAACTCGACCATTGTAGCCTGAAAACAGCTATAGCAATACACAAGAATAGGATGGCTGTGTGTCAGTCAAACCTTATGGCCGCTGAATGTGGGTTTTATGTAAATGTCACCTCTTATGAAATACTATTCTTTGTTGTTTTTTCAATCATTGAAAATGTAAAAACCATTCTTAGATGGCAGACTATATAACATTAGGCCAGCCCTGGCCAGTGTGGCTCAGTCGGTTGAGCATCATCCCGTGCACCAAAAGGTTGTGGGTTTGACTCAATCCCTTGCTGGGGGATGTGCTGGAGGCAGCCAATCGATCTCCTTTCACCTTGATGTTTCTCTCTGTCCCTCTCCCTTCCTCTCTCTAAAAATCATAAAAAATATATTCAAAAACAACAACAACAAATCAGACCAGATCGGTGAGCCATAATATAGTTTGCCAACCCCTGGAATAGGAAAATACTTTGAAAAGTAATACACAGTAGAGGTATTTAAAAAAAAGTGGTAAGAGTCACAATACTAAAAGTAAACTAGTATCGATAATGTCTTGTATATTGAGTTCTTCCTTTTTCTTCATTCCCACTACTTTTGTGTACCCTGACCCTTTATTACCTTACTGCTCACGAAGTAAATGCATTAGGTATTTACTCTGTTAGACACTGTAGGCAGGTGATGTGCAAAAGTGTAAGACTTGTTTTTTTTTCTGTGAGCTTAACATCTGCCAAACGTGGACAAGGTTTATGACAAGGGGCTCAGGGAGTGGTGGCGTCATAGGACACTGTAGTACTTAAGGGGAGGGACAGCCACTCTAATAAGAAAAGTTTCCCTTCGATTACTGGAAGCGGTGCCTTACCCTGCTCTTTCTAGTCCTGTGCAGAAATTCTCCCCCAGTCATCGGTAGACTTAACTTACCCAAAAATGATCTTAATTCCATTTTTCCAAATTAAATGTCTTTAATGCACAAATGAATAGGCATTTCTCTATTTTTGTTGCTCTTCTTCAGGATCTTTCTGGCTGCTTTGCCCTTAAAGGGTGAAGATGGTCAGCATTTACAGCCATTTGAGTTGCAGCGTATACCAATGACCAAATCTTTTGTTGCTCCCCAATATAAGTCATCTGTTCTAAAGAGATTAATCTTCCTCCACCCTCATACAGTGTGTTCTCTGCCATCTCTGCGCCTTTGCTTACTCTCACAAGAATGTCCCATGTTTTGTACTTGGCATATAACCCAGTTCATTTCCTATCTTTTCCTTGAAATGCTTCCCCTGCTGTGTAAGCATTCTCTAAATGCTACTCTTACTCTCTACACCATAATTTAAAGCAGCAATCTGTTGTTTCTGTCCTAGGTGTTTAAATCAGTTGCATTTAATATCTGAGAATTATTTTACCTTCCATCTCTGATTTACATTACTGTTTTATCTAATTGCCTCATACATCTTATTCTAAGCCACTGTAATGATGTTTTAGAAGTGAGCCTGGTGTTAATCATGAACTAGAGCTCAGCAACAGTTAGCAAACTCATGAATTATTCTGTGACTTACTGCATTTTAAAGCTAAAGGTGTAATGCTATAAATTTTTGTCATAGATATTAACATGTTAAGACTCACTAAATGTAGCTCCCAGCCTGAAATATAAGTTTATTTGGCCTCTTTTATTCTACTAAACACCTTAAATTAAACTTTAATCTATTTCAACATAAGATTTTATTAAATCATAAACAGGTTATATCTTATACTTTCTGTTATTTCTACAAAATACATCTTCCTATTTGCTTAGTACATAGTTTTTTAAGTGATTTCACAGACTTTTATCATGTTTATTGAATTTCTTTGCCTAGCATTTTCAAGTCTTATTTCCAAATAAACAGGACAGAAAAATTTAGACTTTTGAAGTAGCAAAATCCAAGTTATCTAAGAATAATTGGTCTCCTGTTGAGCTGAGTAAAATAATTTCTTTGAAATGTATTTTAACTGTGTTTCTTTGACTTGAAAAGATTTTATTAACTAACCATACACAATCTTATTTTCAAAACTACACATTCTATTAGAACTTTCCCAACTCTGTTTTCACTGTGAATCTCTGTTTTAAATTTTAAGAGACCATGGGTAAAATTGAAATATATTCTAAGGAGGAAGCCATGCTTTGAAAACAGTAAAACTAATGAAACTATACAAATGATTTTCAAAGTCTGATCCATACACCAGGGGCAGCAGCATCACTAGGTACTTGTTAGAAATGCAAATTCTCAGACTGACCCAACATCTGCTACATGAGAATCTCAGGGTGGGGCCTGGCCATCTGCTCACAACCCTGCAGGTGTTTCTGTTGCAGATACACACTGACGTTTACAACCATCACCAGCAGCTAGATCCTCTTTTATTTCGTATACTTTCTCCTTATATGGTGATTAATTTGTTGGTTCCAGGTTATAATGCCCTTTTAAGATATGAAGGATTTGAAAACGACTCTGCCCTGGACTTCTGGTGCAATATATGTAGTTCTGATATCCGTCCAGTTGGCTGGTGTGCAGCCAGTGGGAAGCCTCTTGTCCCTCCTAGAAGTAAGTAGTTTACTTATCCTTACTGTCATGTAAATGCAGTGTCACTTACAGTAGCATTAAGGTGATACAGAAATTAAAAATATTTTTTGGTTTCAATTAATTGCTAGCAAGACAGTTGTTTTCTCTATTTTTGTTGCTCTTCAGGACCTTAATATTTTAAATTACAGGAAATTTATTACTTTTTTTTAACAAATAATTTATCAGCAATTCACTCCTCACTGAAGTGTAACTGGTCTTGCTTTTGTTTCAGCTATTCATCATAAGTATACGAACTGGAAAGCTTTTCTAGTGAAACGACTTACTGGTGCCAAAACACTTCCTCCCGACTTCTCACAAAAGGTAAAGATGGGATCTTAGAAAAGGACTGAAGTGTCAAATGAGAGAGAGCTCTGTAAAAAGAAATTGTTTTTAAGGAATTGCTTTAATTTAGTGAGCCAGAGCTATAGTGAATATCAATATTTTTAATAGTACAATAGTAAAATAATTTGTAGACTTCTGTCGTAAATCCCAAAGAGTTTTTGTCTGCTTTTGTTTCAAGGTTTCAGAAAGTATGCAGTATCCTTTTAAACCTTGCATGAGAGTAGAAGTGGTTGACAAGAGACATTTGTGTCGAACACGAGTAGCAGTGGTGGAAAGTGTAATTGGAGGACGATTAAGACTAGTGTATGAAGACAGTGAAGATAAAACAGATGACTTCTGGTGCCATATGCACAGCCCACTAATCCATCATATTGGCTGGTCTCGAAGCATAGGCCATCGATTCAAAAGATCTGGTAAGCACCCATCGTGAGAACTATCGACAATGCCATTGAGGCTGAAATCTGCTACTTGGTTATTTTTCTCTACAGAATAGCATAGGTCAAAGATAGCATTCTAGTTGTCTGGGCAGCTTATTCTACCTTAATCGAGAAGCTTCACAGAATATTTGTGTCCTAATTCCTTCTTCCACTTGTCCTCAATTAAAAAATAATGCACTTTTGGTCATAACTACATTTGTTTTCTTACATTTTTCTTACCCACCCCATTTGAAAGATCTAAATCTTTATCATTTTCTTTCCATTCAATTTTAATCAAAATAGCAGAATTACATGTGTTTAAACTTAATACCTAAACACATTAAAACACACTTAAAGTTATAATTCCCTCATTAGGGAATTACCAGCTTTCTAATTGGCTGAGTGTACTTAATGACACATGTACTCTGAAGAGAGAAAGACTATTAAATGTTATTAACCATAAATGCAGAGGCATATATCTTTGCCGTGTTTTAGAGTATACATACCTTGTGAGTTAGAAACCTTCGAAGAAACGTGGCTTTTGGTCTTCTCACAAATGCTGACAGATTAGTATGTAACTTTTCCTTGTAGATATTACAAAGAAACAGGATGGACATTTTGATACACCACCACATTTATTTGCTAAGGTAAGAAGTTTTTATAAGAACCCTCATTTGTAAATTATGTTTAAAAGAGGGTTGTGGGGTTTTTTTCCCTAAAATTATGGAAATCACAATTACATATGTTCAATTAAAAGGATTAAGACCTTGTAATTCATAGGTGTCACAACTATTGATTATAAATTATTTTTAAATTCTGTCTGTTTGCCTGAATTCTCTCTGTTCCCTAATGAAAGTTTGCATTAAAATATTAGGTAGGTAGGAGAAGGCATTTGGTATTTCCATCTGGTAAACCCTTTCAAATTAGTAACACTTGCATTATTAAAATGATAATATCTGTAACAGTGATGTGCTTTCCTGTAATTCTTTAGGTAAAAGAAGTGGACCAGAGTGGGGAATGGTTCAAGGAAGGAATGAAATTGGAAGCTATAGACCCATTAAATCTTTCCACAATATGTGTGGCAACCATTAGAAAGGTACGAGAATGGGTTTTAAAGTACAGGAATGTAGCTATAAGAACTGTGTGTGGAGACCCCAATAGAATTCTTTTTGACATAAAATGTGTGTGTGTGTATCTTCACTGGGGAGACAAGACGGTTACGTATTTAAAGTGACTTTGAATTCTCTTATCATAGGCTCTCCTTTTGTATATAGCTCATTAAGATTGCCATCTTGAGTCCGATACCTTTATTTGTTGAAGCATATCCTAAACTAGAGGAAGAATATTTAAGTTACTTCCTGGTCCAAACTAGTCCAACACAGAACAAGGCCAAGTTTATCTTCAGTTTCCTGTGTTAACTTTTTGTGCCTTTTCCTTCCTTTTGGTAGATAGTACTTTCTTTCTCTTTTTTTTTATTTTTTATTTTTCCTCTTTTCTGAAACTGCTTCTAAGAAAAGATTTAAAAGAGTGGTTCTCTGTTCTCAGGCCTAAGAATCCCCTGGCAAGCATTTTTCACTTTTAAGAAATCTTTTATGTCATAGATTTCCTTTCCTTCAGTATGTCACTTAAACTTAAAGGATCATTCTTGTAATAGTGGTATCTAGCCCTGCCTGGTCTGGCTCAGTGGATAGAGCCTCGGCCGGCAAACTGAAGGGTTCTGGGTTCAATTTCGGTTAAGGGCATGTGCCTTGGCTGCGGGCGGGATCCCCAGTAGGGGACATGCAGGGAGCAGCTGATTGAAGTTTCTAACTAACTATCCCTCTGTAAAAATCAGTGTTTTCTAAAAAATAGTGGTGTCTAATTTCAAATACTTGGAATTTTTTTCATTTAAAAGGTGCTGGCTGACGGATTCCTAATGATTGGGATCGATGGCTCAGAAGCAGCAGATGGATCTGACTGGTTCTGTTATCATGCAACCTCCCCTTCTATTTTCCCTGTTGGTTTCTGTGAAATTAACATGATTGAACTTACTCCACCTAGAGGTACTTCATCCTAATACACATACTGGGTTTTCATTCTTGCTTTCCTTTTATGTGATATCTGTTTACAACATTTAACACGGCCCTAGACTTCTTGCTGTGTGAATATCTGTGTATATATTGCATATAAGGGTATATGCACATATAACAAGAGCTGTGAGTAGTCTGAAATCAAAGCACTGTATTCCAGGTAGCTTTAATAACTTGTTAGTATAGAATTTTTTCTGAGCATCCATATACTTTATAATATGAATTTGTATTCTCAAGCCCTGTTGAGTTGGTGATTAAGCTTAGGTTATCGCATACATTTAACTGTTTTTTAAATAGATACTTTAGTATTGAGGGGGCAAGTTTTCATTTTTAGAGTCATGTGGATTTTTAAAGAAGGTAGAACCTTAAATAGCTCTCATGGCTTAACTAACAACTTCTCTGATTTTAATATCTGAACCTGTGGTTTTTCTTTTAGGAAAAGAAGGAGCAAGGTGGGGGGGGGGGGGCAACAAACCCAGATGTCTATAAAAAATAGTATTTATTCAGTGAGTTTTCTTTCTTGCAAAGAAAAAAAAATGTCACTGGAAAGTGTTAATGCTAGACTGTTCTAAGCCTAGGGTTGAGAAGGCAGAAGTCTATAGTTTCTGTGGTGACAGAGGAAGGGAGAGTCACTTTTGCATTACAATAAGTGGGTATCCCAGTGTCTATCTAGAAAAGGAGGAAAATCCTTATGACATGGAGGAGCTGTTAGATTCAACGGTATTAGAGCATGAAGTGAAGATTTATCATATAACTTAAAACCTGAGCATGTGCTGAGTTGCTTGTTACCTGCTTTTAGTATTATGCTAACTTTAAATGAGCTACTACTTAAACCAGTTGTGTCCTACAGGTTACACTAAACTTCCTTTTAAATGGTTTGACTACCTCAGGGAAACTGGCTCCATTGCAGCACCAGTAAAACTATTTAATAAGGTAAATTTCAATGATGGCATAATGATTATGTGGGATTGTACACACAAATGTACATCATTATTGAGAAACTATCTTTGCTTTTATTAGAATTTCTTAGTGGACATTAATATATTTTTTATTATTTTTTTTCTTTCCCTTTTTTTTGGAGATTTATATTTTAAAACATAGAGTAATAAAACAATATAAATACTTCCTTTACCTAGGAAATGAAGCTTGTTTCCAAACAGGGTTTCATTTTTTTAATCTGAGTAACATAAAAATGAATGCATTGCCTAACTAGTTCTTAAATGCTTCATTTTCACATGTTTCAATGACTGAAGAATTATTTGGGAATTTTTGGTTTAAATTACATTCTGTGGTTATGTTGCTTCCTTTCTTTCCCTCTCATAGTGATACTGGAGCTATGCATTTGTCTTCTCACCAGTATTAATGTTTTGCCTCTCCATGTCAGGATGTTCCAAATCACGGATTTCGTGTCGGAATGAAGTTAGAAGCAGTAGATCTCATGGAGCCACGTTTAATATGTGTAGCAACGGTAACTCGAATCATTCATCGCCTCTTGAGGATACACTTTGATGGATGGGAAGAAGAATATGACCAGTGGGTAGACTGTGAGTCTCCTGACCTCTATCCTGTAGGGTGGTGTCAATTAACTGGATATCAACTACAGCCTCCAGCATCACAGTGTAAGTTGGTATACAGAAAGGTGTCCTTTTGTAAAAGTCAGCAATTCCTCAGTGGACTGTTTCACAATGATCATTTTGTGAGCTCACAGGACAAGAATATTCCTATGTCTGATTGGCTGCCAGGTAAGATCTTAAGACTCAAAAACAGTATCACAGAATTAGACCATGTGTACCATGGCCATGCAATTTCAATAGTGAGTTTCTAAAGACTAGAAACACAATAGTAAGAGCACTTACCACATTAAAGGAGGCCTGTTTTAATGAGTTTAAAATGACAGGCCAGTAATTTACTGAATATGCTAAGTGCTTATTGAATAGATAGTGGAATCTGTCTGGTATTGAGGTTTATGGTTTTATCAGAACAAGCACGCTTATTTTCAGAGCATCATGTAATTTTACAGGTGTAACAGTTCTTGATGAAGATGGTTCATTTAAGTTGTATCTGTGGTTAGTGGTAAGCAATTATCTTGTACCAATTTTCCCTTTTATCTTTCAGCGACAAGAGAAAGCCAATCAGGTTCATCAAAACAGAAGAAAAAGGCTAAGTCCCAGCAATACAAAGGACATAAGAAAAGTGGGTCACCACATGGTGTTTATATGCATTTCCTAATCGTTAACCAGTTGGGGTGACGGTATTTTTGCACAGAAAGTGATATCCCTTGAGAGCTGGTGACTGTGCGTTGTGTAATACACTTAAAGGTGCAGTATGCCATAAAAGGCAAACATTTGCAAGAATGAGAACCACATATTTTAATTGACAGGAAAAATGAGTATAATATAACATATGGTAAAGAATGGAATCTACAAATGATTCTTGAAATAATATGTTAACCTACTGGAAATTTAAAAAACAACAACACATTTTTATTTAAAAATTTTAAAAGCAGATACTTGATGCTGATAATAGACTTGGAGCCTAATAAACTCAAAACTCTCATAAACCAAAACTCTAGAATTGAACAGTATTTATAAGAAATTCAAGTGGATGGCTAACAAAGTCAAACTTAAATTTTTTAAATATGCTTTCTATATTATCTTTTACCTTACGGTGAATGGTTACTGGGGTTAATGGCCAAATATATTGACAGCTCTGATTCTTTTAAAATCTTTTTTCTGTACCATAGAGAGCCACAGATTCTCTTCATGAAGATGGTCGTGGAATATATCATTCTAAGATACAATTCTTTTCATGTAAAGATATTTTTAAAAGTAAAAAGTACATTTGAAGGTTAAGACTAAATCAGTTTTTTCCCAGCTGACTTTCCATAAGTTCAAATAAGTGCTAATCTGTCTCATTAGCAACCGGGAGACTGAAGAAGCATTTAAATATATATACATGTCTCCTAACCTTCCCGATCATAGTTGTTGGTTTATAATTCTTCCTGCGGGAACTTGAAAACTTCTGCCAACCGCTGCACCGGTGCTTTCGTTTCCTTCCAGCACAGAACCCAGACCAGCCTCACAGGAGTGCTAGCTAGCTTCTAGGCCTGTCTCCTACCCTCTCTTTGTATTGGAGGCATGAGTTTCCCACAGGCGCAGAGTTACTTTGCACTAGCTGCTTGCCACATTTGATGTTCAGACTGTAGAGAGCATTGCCAGGCCAGGCCAGACCAGCCGAAGAGAGTTCCCATTTGTCTGGAAATGACGAGGGAGCGTTCACCAGGAACGTGGTCAGTGGACCAGCCGTAGTAGATGTGAGCACTGAGCTTTCTGTGCGGTTGACGAGTGTGGGCTACTTTAGTTGTCTTTTCTCTTTCTATTGGACAAGGCTTTGAGATTCCAGAAATTTCTTTCCAAGATGTTGAATTTCAATGTTTTTTATTACTCTATGGTTATATGACGATATTTTTCACAACTAGTTCTGGCTATTGTGTACACAATTCACACGCCTCTCTAGTGTGGCACTTGCAGGGTTTGTTTCAGGCTTATGGAGCTTAATGTGCTAGGAACATAGGAAGAAATATGAAGTGATCATCAGTACCCCAGTTTTCAGTGACATTTAACATTATTAGATTGCTGGATGTCTTTTTTTCTATCTAATGTCTTTAAATTGTCCTTTGGACATAGAAGGGAAGAACTATGGACTCAGACTTTCTTATTAGTAAACCCGTGAGGCCAGATGTGTTTTGGAATTCAGAATTTTTTGGATTTTAGAAAAATATAGTGTGTAGTATACATTAATGTAACACCCATTGCAGACTCTGGAGCATTTTATGAAGCAAAATATATATAAATATTTACATAAAATGGGCTAAATAAAGACTATGAGTAGTATCACCACATGAGGTCTGATTTTGTTTCCAGAGTTTTACAGAAACTTGGAATTTTGGAATTGAGGATAAGGAATTGTGCCAGATGAATGAAGAAGAAGCAGTCTTCATTATAAGGGAACTATTTGCTCCTTTTGTTTTTTTATATTAGTCAACAAATTATTTGTTAGAAATTTTCCCCACAAAACTTTACTTACCAAACAAGAAATAATTTGGGGTCCAGGAACCTAAGTCACCCATTGCATTCAGTTCTATATCGATAACAGAGAGGCCACAAAGCCTTTCATCTGTCTGAGCTTTGCCTATAGGTTATTACATTCTGGCTCTGTTGTTTTCTTATAAATCTCTGGTCTTTGTATTCCCAAAGTCATCCATCAGTATGTTGGTTGGTAGTGCTTATGTCTGACAGAAATACACAGCTGCTTGGCTTCATTGCTCCAGCTTGTTTTGTAACGAGCTGTGTTCATGCTATAAAAGGATGACGGGTAACCAGTGCTTTGGGAAATTGTCATGCTTTGCGAAGGGTCCTATAGACTGTTGTGTGCATGTGCTCCTCTCAGTCTGAAAAAGCCTTTTTTCCTCAAGGTTTAGTCATTCGAAAGCTAGAAAACCAGCACTGTTTCTGTGTCATCTTCAGGGGCTAGCGGTGGTGGTAGAGTTGGAGATTCTCCTTGCATTTTTACCTCTAGGTGTATAGTATGTTAGGAAAAGTCTAAATGATTGCTGTACATGATTTCAGTTTGGCAATTGAGGTGAATGTGTACTCACTAATAGCTTAGTTTCCAGGTCATTTTACATAGGAATACTTGTCGGACTTAGATTTATCTTTTAGTCTTGATTTTGTGAAGCATATTTCTGATTGCCCTTGCCTGGGTCATTTGTATACTCTGGAAGAAAATAGATACAATTTATATTCACAAGTATATGTAATTATTCATCAGCTTTCAACCTGACTAATGCAGTATGCTTGGTTCAGTATTTACAAAGTTTAGAATATCTTATTTTTTATTAATTAAAACATTATAAATTTTTGAAGGCTTATGTTTCCTTATGAAACTATAATTATAACCAAAGGATATTTTTTTTTAAAAATTAGATTGCCTAAGAACTTGCAAGTACCATGCTTTAAATTTTAGAACTGCTCTTCAGAATAAGAAATACAAGTGTTTTCCACATTTGTATTGGACACAAACAATAGGGTGGTGAAGGCCTGGGTCTGGGGTCAGGGCGGGCTAGAAGGGGTCAATGGGGGTAGAAGGGAGGGCATGTGTAATACTTTCAACAATAAAGATGTTAAAAATAATAATTTAAAAAGGGCGCTATTCAAGTAATCCCTTACTGGGGTGCTGTTCTCAGATTTCCCGCAAGAGGGCACTATTTCAACTAATCCCTAACTATGATGTTGTTCTCAAAATGGCCACAAGAGGGCGCCAAGAAGTAACTCGTGTTTTCTAAAATTAGGTATTAGAAACCAAAAGTTAGTGGAGCACATATCATATCAGTAAAACCCTGCCATCCAGATAATATATTAAACTGTTTCTCTCTGAAGGTCAGTGTTTGGGTATATATGGGCAGTGAAATGCTACCCCATGAAAACAATTGAAAAATTACTAAGTTTTTACTTATTTTATTTTTTAATATGTTTTTATTTATTTCAGAGAGGAAAGGAGAGAGAGAGAGACATCTGTGATGAGAGAATCATTGATCAGCTGCCTCCTACACACCCTCTACTGGGGATGGAACCCACAACCTGGGCATGTGCCCTTGGCCGGAATCTAATCCAGGACCCTTCAGTCCACAGGCCGGAATCTAATCCAGGACCCTTCAGTCCATGCTATCCACTGAGCCAAACCAGCTAGAGCAAGTTTTACTGATTTTTAGAAAGAGGGAGGGAGAGATGTTAACATTGATGAGAGAGAAACATCAACATCAATCAGCTCCTTTTGCGCACCCCTTGCTGGAGTCCAGCCCACACCCTGCATGTTCCCTGACCAGGAATCAAACCTGTGACCTCCTGTGCATGGATCAACACACTCAACCACTGAGCCATGCTAGGCAGGCTTTTAAAACTTTGTTTATTGAATTTTAGAGAGGAAAGGAGAAAGAGAAACATCAATTTTTTTTTCCAGTTATTTCTGCATTCATTGGTTGATTCTTGTATATGCCCTGACCTGGAATCAAACCCACAACCTTGGTGTATCAGGGCTACGACACTAATGAACTGAGCTACTCGGCCAGGCTCAACCCTCTCTCTCTTGCATAGAATTTTCAACTCCTCTCAAGCTAACATTTTTGTGAAGGAAATTAGCCAGCTGTTTTCCATATTAGTAATGTTCTCTCTAGTTCATTTTGCTTTCTTCTGTTTTAAATTTATTTGAGAGTCAGGAACCAGGATCACCAGACTCTCAAAGTCTAGAAATACCCTCCCTCATTATCTACCCCCAACACACCCACTCTCCTTGTTTTTAGAAATACAAGTCTTGCATAGTTGGTTCTCTTTTCAGAGTATCCTATGCAGCAGTAACACCGTTAGGTGTTACTTTCCTAGTTATATAATGCACTTTTCTTGCCAGGCGTGTAAGTGAAAGCTTACTTTAGTTTGACTTGATATTTAGAGAGGAAGATGCCAATTGGGAAGAAGCCTGTCAGTTTGTCGAGCCTGCCCATGACAGGCGGGGTGCGGAGGAGCTTCTCTGGGGACGAAGAGTTGACTCCTCCTCCATATCGAACCCTGCCAGCACAGACAGCCCTGGAGGCCTTCCCACCTCCCAGCACTAGCCGAGAGTTCAGTCCCAGCCTCAAAACAGGTAACTAGTGGCCTCACACCTCAGGTACTGCAGAGGGCCAGGTCTGGGCAGGGTGGTGGGAGAGAGGTCTGGCATGCCAGGTGTGGACTCATTAAGTTTTTTGTTTCTTTCCACTGAAAACTTCATTTTCACTAGTCGTCCTCGATAGTCACTTCACTCCTAGTGAAAGATAAGTCATCAGGGAAGGAAGGTTTTTTTATCTTGTTATAAACCATTTCTGAGCTTCAAATTAGGATAAAGTTATGCTTTCAGTTTATAGAATTGTGAAGCAACTTGGATTAGTTCATGGTTTCATTGAAATAGTTGAACATTTGCCTTACAGAGTTCTATTTGACTTGACGGGGGGCGGGGGAGCAGATAAATGTGCCAGTAGGGATCTATCTGATTAATCAAATGCAAAGATGAAGCTTTAATCATAGCATTATAACATTCCATAGCATCTCATTCATTAAAAAGGATGTGTTTTCTGTTTCAGTGTAATCTTGGTTCTGATGATAACATTTACCACAATCTTTAGTTGAAGTAACATGGACTTGGAAATACAGTACCCATCTAATTTTGGTGTTGAATTTGAGTGAAATTTGTTTCCATAATTTCATGTTTACTTATATATAATGATTAAGTGAGTTGTATTTCAGTTGAGTTTAATTGGTTAGGCCAAGCTGGTAGGTTGTTAGGAAGACTACTTCCCTTTTTAATTGCCAAGAACAAACATTATCATAGGCTATCCTATCCGATAGACTGCATTTGCGTGGGATGAACTGTAAAGGGTGTGAGCACAGGTCAGACGGCTGAGAAACCACAGCTATGTCCACCTTGACATACCTTCTGCCACATCCTAACTGTTGGCTTTAAACCAGGTGGTTTTATCTGACCAGTATTATTTAAAATGCCTTTTGTACATTGAAAACCAAGGTGGCACTGATACATGCTTTCTTCTCATTCCTCTGTTTGCTTATTTATTTGGTTGGTTGGTTGGTTGGTAATATTTTTGCACCTCAAGTTATCAGCCTTTTTTGTTGTTGTTGTTGCCGTTTTAAGATGTGTTCTTCAGTTTTTGCCTAACAGTGTTATTAGGTCATCTTGATCCTTCGCAATGTGTTTTCTCTGATGTCCTTACAGCCAGAGGAAATGACACACATATATGTAAATATATGTAATAGATTACGACTGCACTTCAATGGAAGAAATTTGAAAGTCTATCTAAAGAACATTCATTACCTTTTCTTTCTTAGTCTTTTGTGTCTTTTTGTACTTGTTACATATGAAATCGTCTTCTTCAACGTATGTAATTAACTATAAATATTGTGAGCTCTGAATGTATTTGAATTTTTATTGGATTTTAATTTTATTGTCTTTAGGCATTAGACTGATTTTGAAGATGGGCATCACGTTTTGTGAGTGGTGACTGTTCATGTAAAATGAAACTTGACTTCTGAGACAGGCGAAACCCGGGAACTTAGCTAGATGCCTGTGGTGGGAACCCAGGCCTCAGTGGTTTTCTTCTCCCACCAGTGTCTGTAGTGTCCTCTGAGCTGTGGCACATCTGTGGGACCCATGTGTTCTTACTCTGGTGAAATGGAACTACGATGTCTAAACTGTGTAAAAGCTGCAGTTGGTTAGTTGTTGAGTTTATTATATTTACGGGCTTTTTGGTAGGAAAATGTGATTCCCATTAGCGTATCTCCTGAAATGTTAGTGACTAGAGTCAGCAAAGTGACTCCTTTTAAAAACAGAGTTAAGGAAAAGTGCATTTGTGTAGAAAGTGAACTGTAGCCCAGGATCTATTTATTTCATCCATCCTTCATTGAGAGTAAGGCTGGAGAGGAGAAATGTTTAGTGTGAAGATACCAGGCAGGCTTTATTTCAGGTTCCATTAAAACAAAAACTGCATCAGAACATTCCACCTCTGAGTGAGTGTTTCACCTTTATCTTGAGTTACTTTTTTTTAAGCATATTTCCATATTTTAACATGAGTAGAAGCATAATCCAGGAATTTGGTGTTAATTAGAAATGCACATAGTTTCAGGGTGTGCTTTTTAGAGTCTCAGTTCACCTTTCTTGCATTTAAAAAATCAACATCTGTTTGGGTGGAGCATGTCTGGTCTGGAAGCGCGTTAGTTCTTTTCGCCCATTTAGCCATCTGATCATCATACGACAAGACACTGTTCTAGTCAGCCTTTCACTGTGGGTACTGCACCTTTAATGAAACTTGGGGTGGTTGTTTCGTTTTGTTTTTCTTTTTGTGTGTTTATTTTCATTGTATTGCTGAGATGTCCTTAACAATTAATGCATGTTAGTTAGATTTGAAGGATATATACTTGCTTTTCTTCATTAAAGCATTTTTATTAAGTACTTTTTTAAGAAAGGAAAACTGCACAGTCTTGTTTGCTTCACCTTTTCAACAGTCTGATTGGTATTTGTTTTGCTATTATTAGGGTATAGTGTATTCACTTTTTTGTCTTTGGGCTATTGAGTTTTAACATCATTACCAAAACAAATAAAAAAGTAAAATAAAAATGAATTGGCATCTCTGTAATGATTATTCTTTAAATTATTAAATAAGATGTCAAAGACCATTATTTTTGAAACTGATCTTTTGTAGCTAAAAGCAGACATGGTGTTTCTATGCATACACTATTTGACCTTAAAGTGTAGCCACGTGAATGTTGTTCATAGAGTGACTCTTCTGTGAAAACTCAGTTGGCTTACTCCTCATCTAAATAGAGCATGCATGCTCCTCATAAATTAGCTGTTTTTCTGTATAAGCAGTTCCCACTTTACATTCTGTATATTCCCATCCCCTCCAATTGTAAGGAAAAGAGCCATAGTGGAGGATATAGAGCACTTTTTCCTTTTCTGTGAGCCAGTGCGTGCAGAAAGCAAGCAGCTTTCCTCCGGGAGCCAGACGTGGTGATGCGGGTGTGGGAGCCCTGCACTGCCCTGCCGCCAAGGTAGCAGCAGCCAGCCTCTCCCACTGCACAGAGCCCTTCCCGGTGCTGGTCTCATGGTGCCAGGGTTTGTGTGAGATATCTTGGCTTCAAAATATTCGAATTTAAAAGCACCAAGGGACACAGGTAAGATGGGGAAAGCACAGTTTGTTACCTCTGATTTAGCGGATCTGGTGAAGAAACTTAGCATTGCTCGCCGTGGATTAGATGCAGTGAGCATGTTCTACAAGATCACCTGTTCTTGAAATTCTGTGAAACTTGAACAACTCAATTTTGGTTCAACAATAGGTTGTTAAGAAACCTGAACACAACTCTTGAAGGTTGGCTGTTATTAAGACTTACTTTTAGCACCTAGCTGAGATATTTTTTCTTTTTAGAGAGAGGAAGGAAGGGAGAGAGAACGAGACATCAGCTGGGCTGCCTCGCACACGAACTAACTGGGAACTGAATCCCCACCTGGGTATGTGCCTGACCAGGCAAACCCACACCTTCTGATGTGTAGGACGATGCTTCAACCAGCCTCGCCACCCGGCCAGGACTGGGGTCATTTTTACTTAAAAAGTGGGAAAGTGATTTTTTTGGAAGGGATGAGTTCTGTAGGAAGTGGGGGTAGCTCCCAGGGAAAGGAATTGGGACAGTCGGAAGTTACTGAGTAATTATGCCAAGGACAGCATTTAAATTGAGGGGCTTATAGAAGAGTTAGCAGCATCCCATAATTAAACAGCTAATGTTCGCGTAAGGCCAGTCCTGGGCCCTGGCCGTGCGGCTCTGTGCATGGGTGTCGGCATGCGCACCAGAAGTCTGCTGGTTTGTTCCCAGTCCGGGCACATAAAAATGTTTTTATTTTTAAAAGAAGACCAGTGGTGGACCAGCAAGGAAAATTTCCTTTTTTGTCTCATCCTTGCCCTTTCTGTCACTAGAAGCTCTGACATCAGGATTTGAGTGGCTCTCCAGAAATCTACCCTCCACTGAAAATACTGGAAACTGAAAAATAATTCTCCTTAAAAGTAAAAACCAATTAGAACGTGACCTGTTTGTAAACTGAGGACTGCCTATACAATTGGTTTTTTTGTTTTTTGTTTTTTGTTTTTGCTTTTCATTAAAAAATCATCAGATGAGAACTCAGACAGGAAACAGTGCTATTAAATAATCCCGTTGGTAATGTTAGCCACTTTGCACCAATTGTTTTCAAATTGCTCATGTCAATAAATTTGTTATTTTACCTAATATCAGTTTATTATTTATTTTATTAGTATGTTATGTATATACTTCTATTTATATTATAGGTAATGCTTTGTATTTGTATATTAGATTTATATCTCTTTTCTACCAGGAGCCTTTTTAATAAAGATACTCCTTGGAGTTAACAAGATTATATTAAAGTCATATTTATTGTGTTGTTCGTTTTTAATATAGCTCAGGACCATGCAAGATAATACAGCATTGTTTGCATAGACATTGACATAAGAAAAATTTTAATTATTCTAGTCAAATGAGGGATCTCTCTTATCCTTGACTATTTTGTTGAAGTCATCTATAGTGCAGTGTCCACTGTGCAGTAGTCTGTTTGGAGCTTCCCTTAACTGCTCCTACATTCTGAAAACTAAAATGTTTGTGCTTCACCATCAAGGTGGTGGGCCCTGAAGAATACAAGCAGTCTGAATATTCCAGAAAGGCTTGGTAACATCCCATACCTTTGTCTCTCTCGTGCAGTGACTACATTGCAGCTGAAGGAAGAGTTGATAGATGGAGAGGACTACAGTTTCCTGCAAGGAGCATCTGACCCGGAAAGCAATGGCTCTGCCAACTTCTACATCAAGCAGGAGCCCTGAGGGGCTCAGAGACGGAGGGTGGGAGGCAGGTTTCTCACGGGACTGATTTGTGGTCCACCCAGAGCTGTACTCGGGGCTGTTCTACTGGGACATTTTGCTAAACACAGAAAACTTCAGTTCCAGATTTTTCAGGTGGGTGGGGAAACTATTTTAGTCATGGGGGGAAATTTTTCAATTTATAAAGATGGACAATTTTTGTGTTGTATTTGAAGCTTTTGGAAGAATTTTGTAATATTTTACACGTTTGGATTTATGTGCATTGTTAACAAGAACTGAAATTCTAACTTTTTTGGTAAGATTAAAGTTTAGGTAGCAGGACTGAAGGAAACGATTTAAGAAGGATATAGTTGTAAATGCAAGTGAACTGTCAATACAAATGAACCTTTTTGGTACCTGTTGGAAGATTTGGGGATTTTAGAAGTTCGGCCAGTCACATCTCCAGCTTCCTTTGCTGCAGAAATATGCAACTGAACCCCCTCCTGGAGGGGTCGTCACCACATGGATCATGGAAGGGGTGATTAATTCTGCTTGTCTGCATTTTTATTGCAGCCCATTTTAAATGTTTGTACAGAAATGTTTTTCATTCTGTGAACATTTATTTGGAGTTCTATATGAAACTGGAAGAACTCTGGATACTTTTTGTATGTTCTCCTTTAATTAAAAAATGATAAAAATGATCCTAACACTAAAGTGTTAAACTGGAATGGATGACCAGATATACAGGATGTCATTCTACAAGTTGAGGGGTAGGGAAAAATGCAATATTGTTCTAAGTTTATTTTATTTTCCTTACTAAAAGTAACCCACAAAAAGGATTTTGATTAGTTCTCCGTCGCTTCCCTCCATCTGTGAGATAATTCTTGGTATAACCACACCCCAAAACAGATGTTCTGTATCACCAGGAGAATCAACTTCAAAGTTGTTTAAGGCCAAAATAAGTTTAGATTTCAAAACCATCCCAGCTCTGCTTGTAACTGTCCTGGATTTGTTAGAAAACACATTTGAAAGAGAATTTGATTTTCTTAAAATTCCTTATATGTCTATATAGTATGAGCTGTCTTTATTGGTGTTCAGAATTACTTTTCACAATAATAACTGATTAGGACCATTTTGAACATTCCCTATTTTAAAATTCTATGGCTTCCTTTCAAAAAAGGATCTAAGGGTGAATCGGTGAAAGGCCTGCTCTGCAGTTTCTATCGTTGAGTTGTGACTGAGTGAGAGAGCTCTAGCGTTGACCAGTGAGGTTCATAAACTAAACTCTCAGGAATTACTGCGTCTGTTCTAGAAGTGCTTCTGGTCTTAGCCTGGCCTCTTCAGAGTGGTGAGAGTGACCATCTCCTCTGGAATATAGGTAGGGCTAATTAGAAATTAATCAAAATGATTAAACCATACAGTCCTTCAGCCTATGGAATGCTTTAAAAAATGTTCATGGAAAGCCCCAGGAGACGTTTAGGTAAGATTTTTGTTTGAATTTTAAAATGCATAGAACATTAAAAACCAGCAATTTATTTTCTAAAATAATGCTCTACTTTTGGGAATAATATCATTGGTAATACGCACAGGTTTACCTCATTCTATGCAAGAGGGGTTAATAACATAAGGTTTTGTAGTTGCTACTGGAAGTAAAATTTGTTGCTTTATTAATGTAAGAATGTATGGAATCGCATGTCAACATTTCTTAATACTGACTCTTTAGGGGCATAAATGCAGATCATATCAACGCCAAGTTGATCCTCATGTGTCAAATATATGTGAAATTGAGCTGTTAAATTACTGGATGTTGATCTTAAACCATGTTACTGAGAGGGACCTGCTGTAAATGCGACATCCTCACACTTCCCAAATCTTTAACTGTAAGGATCTTCCCATAAACTTAAAGCCCAGACGACTTCCAGAGCAAGAGTTACAGCCATCCTTATCCTCAGACTCGGCGAGCTGGAGCCAGGACTCTGATTTCATGGGCACGAGAAGCCCGTTGGGTGACTCGCTCTTCCAGTGCTGGGGCTGAGGCTCAGCAGGGGACTGAGCTGGTCAGGAGGGATTTGAGTGGAGCCTGGTAATTAGTTCTGTGAAACGCTCATTTGTGTGTAAGCTTCCGGTTCTAGAGCAAAGCCAGGCTCCGAGTGCGTTTCAGTTTCCCGCCTGTTCGTGAAGGTGGTTCTTGTCTCGATCCCATGGCCGCAGTTAAAGGTTGGTGGGACTTCCTCCAGTCCCAGTGCAAACTGAAGCCCTCGTTGTGCAGACTCTAACTCCTGCTGCCAGTGAGCAGAAAGTACGTTCACGCAGAGGAGACTTCTGTAGTAGCCATAACTCCAGTTGTACAACTCAGCCCCGTTACCTTTACGGTTCAAAGTGTACTGCTGACCTTGGGTTTGTTTTTGTTTTTTTCCCGTTAGGATTACTTGGGGCTTTTGGTAGTTTAAATTCTTTAACCTTTTCTTTGCTATGTATGAGGAAAGCTAAAGCTGTTATCAACTTCTTATTCTACGGATACTAACACGGGTTTTCAGTGTTTGTTTGTTATTATTATTAATTTTGTGTGATGTGAACACCCTCTCCCATCAATATTTGTATTATGGTGCTATATATTTGGTAATGATCCTTTACTATTGGGAAGGGATTTTACAAATACTGTGATTAAACTGGGTTTCTTCCTTTGATTTTCATATTTTAAATAAAGCCACAGTCATTTATACAAAAGAAAGGCGTCTGTCCCTGGGCAAGGCTTTTGAGGACAGAGGTCAGAGTAAACTGCATAAGGTTTCTACATCATTTCTGTATGTATTTGATATATAGACCAATATCTGTACAAATTTAATCTTTTATTTTCTTGGTAACGTGATCATTGAGAAAGTATTTGAAACTTTCTCAGGAAGTGTATATAATGGCGTGAAAATTTCTTCGGAGAAATTTATGTTCCTTTCATTTTTACCAAATGGCAAATTTCCAGCATGAATGTGAAAGCATTAAAATTATAACTTTGTGTACAAGATGAAAATAATTCACTAAATTTGCCCTTTTTTACACAAAATAAAATGTTAAAGTTAAATTGTATTTGAGCAATTCTTTAATAAGCTTTGGTGTTTGAGAGGTTTTTTTCTTTATTAAAAATACTGAGTGCCTTCTGTAAGCAATCAGAGGCCCCTGTGAAGGTCAGACCAGCTTCTGCCTCCCGGCCCCTGCAGCTGAATAAGGTAAAGGAAGACTGTGAGTGAGAGGACTTACTCCTGGCCAGCAAAGGAGGGAAGAGGATACGCGTGACTATATAGACCAGGATGCATCTGACGACAGCAGAAACAGAGGTGAGTGTGGACCACTTGGAGGGATTTACTTTATTCATTTGTGTGGGGTTTTTTTGTTTATTTTTTAATGTTTAACATCAGTACAGATCAGGGATTCTGGTTCATCTCAGCTCCTTCACTGCCAAACCTAGGGCAGGGACTACTTCAGTTTCATGCCTTCTCTTTGTGAAGACCAAGGTCATAAAAATATCTGCAGCTTCAGACTATAGACTTCACATTATCTTTCTTTTTCTTGATCTTGACATATTCGGCATCCTTTCACCTGGCTGTGAGCAGGAAGTTCCAAGGTGTGGAGAACTCAAGACAGGCACCTCAGATTAGCGCCCCACCCCCCCTTCTCTGGGTACCATCCAAGAGGACTTACCTAAGTTGGTACGTGGTGTTTGCTAGGGGACTTTTTTTTCAAGCTGTTAAGCAGTTAAGCAAAGTTCATAGGATGTAAGTAAGTTGTCCCAGCCAGCTGGTGCTGTTTACACCGAGGATAAAGGACCTCTTCCTTACCGAGGACTTGACTATTGGAAAATTAATCTACTTCCGCAAAAGCAGTTGGTAGAGAATTTTCTGGATATAAGATAGTAATGAGATGGCTTGGGTCTCTTTCGGAGTTTATTTAATCACACTTTAGAAAAATAGAAGGCATTCCAAGAAAATAGATGTGGAACCTAATTTCCTACCTTCAGTGGCTTGAACAGTTGCCCTAGAAAGCTGGAATTCCCAGATTGAGTGACATTCACTGTCTCACAAGCTCCAAGTGTTTACATGTATATAGTCCTTAAGCCATAGCCTCTTGGGAAACGATCTTCCTAGTGTGTTTTATGCCTGGGCTGTGTGGTAAGAGCACCCAATGCTTCCCCAATGAGTCACTGCTTAGCCCTGTCACTTACCCAGCCCCTGAGACGGGGGAACGGTGACCCCCTCTCCTTCCTGTAGACTGTACTGAGGCCAGAGCACGCTGTGGGCCTGGTCGCAGTGTCCAGCCTCTCAAGCAGGCAAAAATGAGGATTGCCTACTGCCAACAAATAGAAGAAAGCGTGAAAAGGTATTTTAAATGCGGGTGGGTGACAGTTCACAGTTGTGAGTAGGAGCAACAGTTTATTATACTTTTCATCTGAAGAACTGTAAGCCTACTTTTGCCCACCCATAGAGCATTTACTGTATTCAAGCAAAAGCTTTATTGAAAACATTCATGAGTCATCCGCTTCACACACCAGCTGGCATATAGGATTATGTCCCAAACCCAAGCTTCCTCCCAAAGCAGTACTTTTTTAAATTGTATTTTTCAGTTAACAGTTTACATTGTTTTTTTCCATTGACTCTAGACAGGGAGAAAGAGAAACAGGATGTGAGAGACATCAGTAGGCCACCGCCCCCGACATGCCCGGACCAGGATCAAACCTGCGACCCAGGAATCAAACCCACAGCCTTCCAGTGCGTGGGACGATGCTCCAGCCAACCAAGCCTCAGGCCAGGACTACATCGTTATTCTGTCTTAGTTTCTAGTGTACAGCTCAGTGGTCAGGCAGTCACGTGCTTTACAAGGTGGTCTGCCCCGTGTTTCCAGCACACCCACCTGGCACCACAGTTACTGTTGACTCTACTCCCGCAGACGCAGTACTTTCAATCTCACCATAGTCTACCCTTCTTTTCACTTCTACCAAAATGAAGTCCCAGCATCCCCTCCTTCCTCTCAGCTCTCACCACTGCAAATCTGACTTCACTTAACCCTGCAAACTCAGGACTCGCTCACGTCCCTTGGATAACTGTAAAGGCAGTAAAGCAGTCTGAAGCCAGCTGCTCAGATTGGCATCTGACACCTTCCCTTCTTAGTCGAGGAAGGCGCGTTTCCTCAGTTGTAAAATGGGGAGCCTAGTACCAACCTCCTGGGAGGTGTGAAGACTAGAATGAATGCATGTGTGTCAAGTTCTTAGAACAGCCGTGGCGCAGAGTAAGCTTGCACTTAACTACTGCTCTGGACCCGAGTACCTCCAGAGTGCGGAAGTCACTGGGGAGCACACACTGAAGTGCGGATCCCCAGGCCCGCCCCAGAACATGGAACCTTAACCGTGAAACTTCACCACTTAATGTGGTGAAAGCATGTACCATGTATGAACACGGGATTAAATTTTAAATGGGAAACTTCTCCCGACATTTTTTTACACCACGCTGTCAGTGTATTTGCCATCGTCGTGTAGCAGTATGCAGGAAAAGTAACACCGAAGTCACAAAACAACAAGTAAAGGAAAACCAAGTAAAAAAAAAAAAAGGTGTAACACAGTCTTCCATAGGGAAGTGAGATTTAGCTTTCACCAGTTTCCTAACAGAATGTAGTTCTATAATCTCCCGTTTTTAAGCCCGACTCCTGGTGATCAGTGCCCTTTGGCATCAGAGGATGAATTTTGTAACCACTCTGCTCTGGTGCAGGAAACAGGCGTGGTGAGTACTTCACCCCGGGGGAGGGGAGAGCCACAGGGTTGCGGGTACCTGTCTCAGCAGTGGGCAGGCACTAGGTTAACACCTTTGTATTCCTGCCTGCCTTAACCTGCTTTGCAATGGTATCGTTTTACAGATGCCTTGAGGCTCCCATTTCCTCAAGTATAACTTGCCCAGTTTGCAGTCGATAAAATATGTCTGGATGATAGTACGTTTCACTCTATTAATAAAGTTTCAACAAACTCTTTGTACAGTAACATACATTTCTACATCAGCGAAAGAGGTAGGGACATTTATTGTGCTATTTTCTTACTGGGTTTCTTAGATACACTACTAGTGAGTGCCGCATATGGCCCCTCGTTAGCCTGACTACTTTCCCACTAGAGCAATGGTCACAACCTTCCTAATGCCTCGACCCTTTAATACACTTCCTCACGTTGTGGTGACCCCCCCAACCATGAAATTATTTTCGTTGCTACTTCATAACTGTCATGTTGCTACTGTTATGAATCGAAATGTAAATATCTGACATGCAGATGGTCTTAGATAACTCCTGTGAAAGGGTTGTTCGACCCCCTAAGGGGTCCCGACCCACAGGTTGAGAACCGCTGCACTAGTCTTGAGTTACACTGAGATGCTGAGAAGGACTAATTAGTTCTGGGTAATGCTAACTAATGTGTTCTAGCCAGGAAACCAAGTCACTTCTTCCAACGTAGGACCAAGGAAGCACAGGAGGCTGCACCAGCTTCCAAAGGCTTTATTGGTAAATGTGCTTTAGAAAAGATGGATCCTTTTGCTTCCAAGTCAATGGAATGAAGAGCTGTGTCCCAGGACACATCAAGTGGAGCCAAGGGGACTGATGCTTTGTCCACCCCTTATTCATAGATCCAGTCAAAAGCACAAGACTTGTAGTCGACCAGTTCTTCAGGCTTAAACCACAGGCTGATTTCTCTCTCAGCACTCTTTACTGAATCACTGCCGTGAATGATGTTCCTAAGAAAGAACAAAGATTATAGTTACCACGTGTCAGAGTGCAAAGGGCTGTGTAACGGGTAAAGCACAGGACAACCACTGCAGACCTTTTCAGCCAAAGTGTCACGTGAGTCGGAAAACTCTCTCAAAGTACTTCCTCTTTAAAAGCAACTCTAAAAGCACTTGACCCAGCTCCACCTGGTTTGGCTTAGCGGATAGTGTCAGCCTGTGGACTAAAGAGTCCCAGGTTCTATTCCAGCCAAGGGCACGTGCCCGGGTTGTGGGCTCAATCCCTCAACGCCCAATAGGGGGCGTGCAGGAGGCAGCCAATCAATGATTCTCTCTCATCACTGATTGTTCTCTCTATCCCTCTGCCTTCCTCTCTGAAATCTGTAAAAATATATTTTTAAAAAAAAAACAGAAGTATGTGTCTATCAATTTCTTTTTAAAAAGCACTTAATGCAAAACATCTCTTGGTTCAACTTTATCGTGCTTCCAACTTTCCTCCCTTTGAAATGGTGCTCGTGCCCTGCCCAGGTGACTCAGCTGGTTAGAGCCATCGTCCCACTACACCAAGGTTGCAGGTTCAATCCCCAGTCAGGGTGCATACAAGAGTCAACTAAGGAATGCATAAGTAAGTGGAACAACAAATCAATGTTTCTCTTTCTAAAATCAATAAATTAAAATTTTAAAAATAAAAATAGGGCTCATACCCTAAGAATGTGGTGCCACAAAACATTCCTTCTCTAATTTTGAAAAATAAAGGAATAGTCAAAACCTGAACTAGTGCCCTGGCCAGCATGGCTCAGTGGATAGAGCGTAGGCCTGCGGGCTGAAGGGTCCCCGGTTTTATTCAGGTAAGGGGTGCAGGCCTGGGTCACAGGGGCATGCAGGAGGCAGCCAATCCATGATTCTCATCAGTGATGCTTCTGTCTCTCCCTCTCCCTTCCTCTCTGAAATCAATAAAAATATATTTTTAAAAAACAAAAAACCCTGAACTAGTGATAAATTCATTATCAAGGGCATTTTCTGCTGCGTTTTCTTCACACTAATTTGCAAAGCTCAACCAAGACATATGTGCTTACTAACAATCCCTTTATTCCACTGGAATCTCATAACTAACGTTTTTGTACAGATTTTGTGTAGGTGAGGGGTGCAAAAGGTGAAGGGACATAGTGCCTCGAAGAGCAGAGCTGAGGCTAGCACCCAGCCTTCCCCCACACACTGCTTTCGGCTGTTGGAAAGCTCCCTTGTGCACACTGTCTTGGTTAGAGTTTGAAGTAGCCTAGGGAACAGCTATTTAAGAACACCTTGAGCCCCAGCTGGTTTTGCCTAGTGGATAGAGCGTCAGCCTTCGGACCAAAGGGTCCCGGGTTCGATTCTGGTCAAGGGCACATGGTTGCGTTGCTGGCTCAGTTCCTCAGCAGAGTGTGCAGGAGGCAACTAATGAGTGATTCTCATCGTTGTTTCTATCTCCCTCTCCCTTCCCCTCTGAAATTAACAAAAATACATTTAAAAACAAAACATTTGCATCCAAAGGTAATTACCACCTAATTTAGAATTTCAAATTCTTCTAAAATTGGGATATGCCAAATAATGATTTTTTAAAAGTGACCCTCAGGACTTACCTGCCAACTTGAATGCAAAAGTCTCCACGAATGGTGCCTGGCTTAGAATCTGCTGGATTGGTCTCCCCAAGCATCATTCTCCCTGTTTTCACCACATTCAGCCCCTCCCACACCTTGACAGGAGGGAAAAGGAACATCAGGTCTGCCATTCATAAGAACAAAACATCCCTGACAGCACACATCCATCAGACCCATCCGTGACATGAGGATCAGCTGACCTCGTAGACAGCAGGGGCCTGCCTGGAGTATTCCATCTCCCATACAGAGAGAAAGTCTCCGCAGCTGGGCAACTTTCTAGCCTAGCTGAGGCAGAAACAATACTGAAGAACCCGTATGCAACCACAAACCCCAAGAAGGTAACACGATAAAAGGGTAGAGAAAGGGGTCATTGTGGAATAGCATCAGTGGGAAGAGCAGCCCAGCAAACTGTTAGAGCAACGGATGGCAAAGACTGACAGGAAAGAGACCGGAGACCGTGTATTCCCAGGAAGAACAAATAAAAGATCCTCCCGGACCAGGAAGTGGATCTGCTTTCTCAGTCATTTCAGCCGCTCCCTATCGAACCCTCCACTTCCACTCCCAACTGGACCTTAGTGCCACCCGAAGGAGCAGCCTGCTTTCTAGCTGGGAGTACACAGAACGTTCCCTACGCTCTGACTCCCCTTCCTTTTCCCCCCGAGCTCCTAGGTGCTCCGTTACCTAACCTCCAGCAGGCTCCCTCGGTAAAACAAGCAAACTGGAAGATGTCTGAAAAAGCGACACTGACCAGGCCAATTACTCTCAGCCCTGGTTTTCCTAGGTTTCCTCTCCTCCCCGCAAGCACTTACCATAGCCACCACCGGCCCCGAGTTCATGTACTTCACCAGCCCCGGGTAGAAGGGGCGGTCTTTCAGGTCAATGTAGTGCTGCTTCAGAAGTTCCTCGGAGGCCTGCCACCCCAGAAAGGGTACCAGTTAGTGACCACACTGGGAAGGAAGGCTCCATCCCCGTCTCAGGACCTTGACATGGTAGCCAATTTAGCATCTCAGCCCGCATTCATAAGGTGTGGATATTATTTTTAAAAATGCCATCCAAACCATGAAACCATTTTACCAAAACACTGTTCTGCTTCTGATGGCACCCTCATAACGCCAATGACTATGGATGTTTGGGAGACAATGGATGCAACTGAAATATGCTACCGGGCGGCCTAGCCCACTCGGGTGACCCTTCGCGTGCCCGTCTAACATTCAGATGTGAGCGGGGCGCATCCTGTTCCCTGATGAGCTGGGTTAACATCTCAGGACTTGAGGTCCAGGTCTGCGAGCCCCAAACTTAACGTGGACAACAATCCCTGCCCTCCACCAAGGGAGCCTGGAGCCAGGGCAGAGGAGGCGGCACCGCCTGAAACCTCTCACCTCGGGTGCAGACGGAAACAAGGACGCCACGCCCCCCATCGGGGCACCGGCAGACCCAGGGGGCGGGGCGGGGGCGCCGGCTGGCTGCGCTCTCTGCTGCCCCCGTGCGGCGACGGGCAGGCGACGCGCCCAGGCAGCGGCCACGGCACCTCCGCGTAACCTTCCCAAGGGCGTCGGCGCGTCCCGCCTCGTGAACGGCCCGGGGGGCGAGGGCGAGGGAGCGAGGGCACCGGGACTCCAGCGGGGCGGAGGCGGCAGAGGGGCCCCCGGGCGCGAGAGCCGCGGACCAGACCAGCCGGGACGCACAAGCCCCGGCGGCCGGGCTCCGGAGGGCGAAGGGGGGGGGGGCGTACCCGCAGGAACTTCATGGCCACGAGGCGGAACCCCTTCTGCTCGAAGCGCTTGATGATGTCGCCCACCAGGCCACGCTGCACGCCGTCCGGCTTGATGGCGATGAAGGTGCGCTCCATGCTGGCCACGGTCCTGCGGCGAGCGGTCGGTCAGGGTCCGGGGCCACGCCGGCACGGCCCGCTCCCGGGAGCCCACGTGGGCGCGCACCCGCCCAGCAGCCCCGCCTGCCCCCACCCACCCCTTACCCCACCCTCCACCACCCTCCTAACTGCCCCCGCCGCCACCACCCCCACCCCCGGCGCACCAGCTGCGCGACACGTGGCCGCCCGGACGCCTCCGCCGGCTCGGCCGCTGCCCTCCGGTCCCCGCGGGGACCACGGGCGCCTGGAGGCCGCGATCGCCCCGCGCGGCGCGGCGGGTGAGGGACCGGGGGGGACGCGGGGAGGAAAGGGCGCCCTCGTCGCCTTACCGAGAAGTGGGCGGCGGCGGCGGCGGCTGTGCTGCGAGCCGAGCGGAGACGAGCGGCGACCACCCGAGCCGGGAGCCGCCCCCGGAGGAGGGGCCCGCGGCGGCCACACCCCGGAGGGCCGGCCCCAACCCGCAGGCCGGACGCAGCCCGAGGCTCTGTCCACGCCCCGGGTGTGCAGTGACGGCTCCGGGGCAGGAAGTGGCTGCTCCCCGGCCGGTGGCCCTGGCACGTCGAAGTCCAGCCTCCCTCCCCCCCTCCCCTCTCTATCTCTCTCTCTCTCTCTCTCTCCTGCTCCTGGCCGGGACTTCTCCCCCATCTGCTTTCCCCCAGAATCGGGCTCTCCTTCCTCCCTCGCCTGCAACCCCTAGTCCGACCCTCCCTACCTGTGAAGCCCCATTTCCCCTCCCGCTCCCCTGTGGGAGCCCCGGCTTAAGCCCTGCGCCTCCCCATTCCAGCGGCATCCTCCCGTCGGGTCTGTCCTGCTTGGAGGATGGTGCCAACCGCAGTGTGCCCTGCTCCCCCCACCCCACCTCCCCGGCCCCTGGGCGCAGCTCTGTTCCCACCGGAGGTGAAGGTCTCCGCCTCTGCCCGGCAGAGTGTGCGGTCAGGCTGTCTGTCCACTTCAGCGGGGACACACCCTGGACAAGACCAGACTCCTCCATCAGGCCTGTCTGTTCGCAGACAGCCCCACCTCTGCCCCCCTTTGGTGGTTGGTCCTGTGTGTGTGTACACCCCTCTCAGCAGTTCCTGACACCCGCCCAGCAGCGACAAGACTCTGAAATGAAATGGTCGGAGCCCTGTGTCCTTCTGCCCTCAGGGCGGTGCGTGACGAATGGCACTGTCACCCCGGGGCCTTGGCGCTGTGCTGTCGGGTGAGCTGTTTGCCCCTGGTCCGGGCACTAATGCCTCCTTTTGGTACAGTCATCACCTCTCTTTCCACCACTCCTTTCCTTCTGGGAACCGAGTCTCTGGACAACCCAGGCTCATCGCCTCAGCACCATCACCGCCCCTCTCACCTACTTGAACTTTTTTCAGCTTATTTTGTAAGTAAAAATTGGGGCATATTTGATAAGTAAAAATTGTATTATATTTAAGACATGCAATTAGGCGCGTGATTAAAACTATAATTTCTCCACTCCAAAAAAAAAAAAAAAGACATGAAACTAGGTGTTCTGATACACACACAGGGGTGGGGAAATGTAGGTGTTCAGTTGTTCATATGGAATTACAATCATTATTACAAAAATTAACTTTTGTGTACTCACAACTGCAAACCTGCTTTTGCCCATCCTGTATATATTGTGAAATGATTGCCGCCAACATAACCATCGTTTCAGTGACCATTTTTTTCTTTTCTTTTTTTTTGGTGTGTAGTGAGAACATGTAAGACCTACCCTCTTAGCAGATTACAGCATACAGTATTATTAACTACTAGAGGCCTGGTACATGAATTCCTGCACGGGTGGGGTCTGCCCACCTGCCCCCATGGGGCTGATTGGGGGCAGGGCTGGCTGAACTCTCTGTGGAGGAGACAATTTGCATATGAGCCTTTTATTCTATAGGAGGATAATCACAGCACTGTACTTGAGCTCTCCAGCATGGATTTTCAAATAGAAGTGAACTTCCATCTTGTCTCTGTTAAGAGTCAAATCAATGTCTTAACAAATCAAAGCTATTTACAAGATTTCTTCTTTTGAGGCCATCCCAAGGCCCCAGGCTCACTATCTGCCTAGGCAGAAAGAATGCCTTTTATTTCCAATGAATCCTCTGCCCCCAGGAGGGTCTTGGCAACTGTGGGGTTCAAAATGAGTTACCCCAGGATGTGCCTCTGAGGCGTATGGATAGTTTTGAGCCAAAGGCAACTTTAGCTACGGGCTCCAGAGAGATTTCTGCTTCTCCCTTAACTACCTAGCACTAAGTTAAAGGCCTTGTGCATAAGCCGTCAGCGATGACCTCATTAGACCTACCTGTTTGGCAGGACAAACTACTGATTCCTGAACATGTTCTCCCTGCAGTGACCTTCTGAAGCCCCAAGGTGCCTTACCTTAGCCCTAGCCCAGAATGTGGTATATTCCTATTTTCCCTCCTGTCTTTGAACCTCATACATGTGGGCTCCTGACTCTGTCATACGGATGTAATTACATTTGGTTATTTCCTCTTCTTATAAACTGTCTTATGTCTATTTGATTAGAGCAGCCGAAAGAACCTAGAGGGTAGAGGAAACTTCCTTTCTCCCCCACACAACCTAGTGGATCCTCCATACGTGTCTGTGGACTGGCTCAGTGCCTAGAGTGGGTGGGACACGGGAAAAGGGACAGGCAAAGATCATGTGTGTGTGTGTAACTTCTCAGGCCAAGATAAATCACTTATATGGTATTTATACCCTCTATTAGCTCAGGGTAGCCAGAGGATGTGAAAAGAAAACAAAGCAATACAGCAACACAAAGTAACCAACACGATGGATGCTAGTTAGGGTGAACACTTTAATCTGACAGTAGCATATAACACTGTACAGGGAACACTCACAGCTCCAAGAGTGTCCCTCCAGATTAGAAGGAAGTTCTCAGAGATAAGCAGATCAGCTACGTTCTGGTCCCCTGCCGTGGGAGGGAGAGGAAATGGAGTGGGGAAAGCGCTGTGGGCGGCGTTCACGTCACTCGTAGATCCAGTTCTGAGCACAGCTCTTGTAATTTACCAGTTCCTCGGGCCGAAACCACAAGCCAATCTCCTTCTCCGCACTCTCCACGGAGTCACTGCCATGGATAATGTTCCTGGAGGGGGAAGAGATGGCCCCATTACCAAGACCACAAGGTTAAGCTGCCCAGAAGCCCCTCACTCCCAGAGCCAGAAAGCCCACCGCAGCAGGAAAGGCCAGCACTCATGTCACTAGTTCATGTTAAAAGAAAAACCCGTGACTGCCATTAGTGTAGGATGGAGAATGCCCCCCCCCCAGCAACACGGATGCTAGAAGGGCATTCTTCATCCAACATGGATGCTAGCAGCGAGAGCCTGCGGGAAGGACTTCAGCCAGCAAAGGGTGCTGTACCAGGTTTTACCCTCTCATCAGAGGCACAACCACAGTGATGTTGACATAGAGAGAGAACGTCTATAAAGCCAAACACCAACTTAAGGGAGAGAAAAACTGAACTGATTTCAAGTGACCTGCGTAAGGCATCGTATACAGCGCTGGCTACAGGAACACAAATTCTGTGGCCTCTCAGATTTTGGAAAAGAGTAAAAAGCACCAACTCTTACCTGCCAACTTGGATACAAAAGTCCCCTCGGATGGTCCCAGGTTTGGAGTCTGCTGGGTTGGTCTCCCCAAGCATCACTCGGCCTGTCTTCACAACATTCAGCCCCTCCCACACCTTCAAAGACAAAAGGCAATATGGTCAAGGAAGAAAACCCATCCCAGCAGAAAATCTGGAAACTATGACTTCAAAAGAAAGGTAAAAAGCCCCTTAATCTGACATTCAATCATTCATTCATTGAGCAAATAGAGAGAGAGAGGTTTCTTCATTACCTGCCCGTCCACTTTCAGGTTGTGCAGGCAAGGAAAGCTATGGAACCATACCTACTTCATCTCCTTCATGACTGCAGCCCCAGTGTGTGAGAAAGAGCCTGGCAGAGTGATGACTACCAGTACATATTTGGAGAATTTCAGTGTTAAGTCCCGCCCTCCAGAAGCCTATAGTCAAGCAGCCCCGTCTCCATCTCTCCCAGCAATGAGTCTTCAGTTCAGCAAGCGACTGTATCTTCTCTTTAGTGGATCAGAGAGCTGACTCATATCTTAACCGTCCAATCCTCCCAGCACGTTTCCTCTGCATCAATGAGGACCTGGCCTCAGAAGCAAGAATCATAGCACTCACTCTTCACTCTCAACTGAGTCACTCACATCAACACCCGACACATGCACACTCACCATGGCAACCACTGGCCCTGAGTGCATGTACTTCACCAGGCCGGGAAAGAAGGGGCGGTCCTTCAGGTCGATGTAGTGTTCCTTGAGAAGGTCTTCCGAAGCCTGTTCCGCAAGACAGCATGAGAACTGGCCCCCAAAACCACGAACCAGTGGCTCCTTCCCACTCACCCATCCCGCAGCTTACAACAGGAGCTCTCGGCTCACTAGTTCTGTTATAACCCAATTTATTCTCAACAGCACCAGAGGGGAGCAGTGACCAGGACTACAAGTGCTTCAGCTCTGTACCAATTCTCCCCCTATTGGTCTTGACAGATCAGAATGAAACTACAGAATATTAGCTTCAGGTCCAGCTGTCTCATTTTAGATAGAAAATCTAACAATGCAAACTTTCCCTCACCTCCCTTCTCCATGTCAGATTCAGGTAACCCAGCAGACTCGTGGCAGCAGCTACGCCTCCTCCTACTCTTCACCAAGCCCGTACCCTCATTAGGAAACTGGCCAGGAGAATATATATGCATTGGGGAGTCAGAAAGCCCGAGTTAAAATTCCAGCTGCGTCACTGACTGTGTGCTTTCAGCCACATGACTTAACCTTCAGGTCTCAGGTTCCTCATAGTTAACCACCACAGGAATAGGAGGAAGTTGCCACGAGGGCTGGGTGAGAAAACTCACGTGCCCAGCACATGGTAAATGTCCCATCAACAATACCTTGATTTCACTTGACCTTCAAACCTAACATAATTTGCAAACCCTCTGGAAAGCATTGTTTGTCCAGTACTTGGCACTCATCGTTGCATCATGCTCTCCCCGCAGCACGCACACCAGTCTGCTCCTTCTAATATTGAAGCAGTTTTTCTAAACATCGCATAGGAACTAAATTGCAAATCAAACTTAAATTAAGACGCACTAGAGAGTCCAAAGTTGACTCTTTAATAGAAACAAAGACTGTCCCCTAATACTTTTTTTGAGAAAGTGAAGTCTCCTTTCCCAGGTTTGTTTGGGGAAGGGTTCTTGGCCAATCAATCCTGTGCATTTTTTTTTTTTTTTTGAAATATTGCTTTGCAGGTGTTTTGAAATACTGCTGTGTCAGGTGGGCATCCCCAGTGGCAAAATCTGCCGCGTCCCCTCCCCCCACACATCCCAATGGTGGATGATGCCTAATATATGGGAGACACTGAGTGTGTGGTAAATGGTGGAAAGATTTCCTTGGTGAAAACTACCTCCCTCAAAGGAGAGGGGGAAAGTCTCTACACTTATCTGCTCAGGAAACTCAAGAGCAGCGCTCAAACATGCCCAGGGCTTTGAGCCAGAAATCACAGTCCTGCAGTAAAGATGGAACGACGCATCGCTAAGAAAGTGGAGACTATTCTCTAAAGTCCCAAATAGCTCGATTTGTGTCAAGACCCAAGGTGCTAGGTCCCCAAAGGGTTTCCAGGTTCCAGAACATTTGTGTTGACCTTCCATGGAGGAGTCTAAGAAGAAAGGGAGGGGAGAGAGAGAGACTAACCTACCATGCTCCCCTATCCCACAAAAGAACAGTACCCACCTGCATGAATTTCAAAGCAACAAGGCGGAACCCCTTCTGCTCAAAACGCTTGATGATCTCTCCCACGAGCTGGCGCTGGACCCCATCAGGCTTGATGGCGATGAAGGTGCGCTCACTATTGGCCATGGTCCTGGGGACAGACAAGTGGAACAGCAGTGATTATCCTGCCTACAGCATTATCCTTCTCAAGTGGGTCACCTCATAAACCTGGCTTAAATCTGGCACGTCCACTCCACGTCTCCCTAGTCCTCAGTCCTCTCACGTATGAACTAATAGTGCAGAGTGCAAAAGTTGGAGCTGTCATTTCCACCCCATTTTATTTCATACACTTATAGTAAGCGTCTACTGTGGCCCAATATTGTGGCAGAACTAAGGTAGGGGATGTGAAAAAAGAAACAAACACACACACACGGTCTCTCTCAGTTATCCCAGATTGAGGAAAAATGCCACTGATGATGTGAAAGTGGCATTTGGCACAGGGCAATATGAAAGACGGTTTGACCTACTAACACATCATGGCATTAGAACTGGAAGGAGCTTTAAAGATCATTTTCATTTCAATCCCCTTCACTTGACAAACAAGGGAACAGATCTAGAGCATCAGAATGAGGGCCAAAATCCAGATTTTCCCGTCCACATGCAATTAATGCTACATCGGGAGATGTAATGAATACTCTGACTAACCGGCGAACATTGGATTGTGGGAGAACTTGAGCCTTTCGTAATGCTATCTGATATGGGGCATCTGCTGGAAGGAAGCCTAGAAAGCACCTATTCCAGATCTTTCCTTTCACAGAGAAGATTCGAGACCTACTCTGCCTCCGCAAGGTGAGCCAGACAGTCCCTAATGTGGATAGCAGCTCTGTCTTCCTGCCTGAGTTAGCCTCCTATTCTAGCACCTTAGCAGTGACTATCCTGCCTATAGCATTATCCTTCTCAAGTAGGTCACCTCATAAATCTGGCATGAATAAATACACTTGAATCTTATGTTTATGTGTCTTCTCCGGTGGTTTGTGGTCAGTTCCTGGCACCTAGCCAGGGCCTAACACTAAATAAATGCCAAAAAAAAGTCTTAAATGATAATCACCTTGCTCCTCCAAGAAAAGAGACTAAGTACAATGACTGGAGAAAGCTCGGGACCAGCATGGATTCACCGGGAGGAAATGTGGCTAAAGAGCCAGAAATAGTCCCTAGAGCTGTCCCTCCACGCCCCCCCGACACACCCCTGCCATTCATTCTGCAATCACATACAGAGCGCCAATTCCGAGGCCACAGACAGACAAGGCATCGCTCCTGGGGTCGCGGCCTGATGGCAAAGGCAGCCACGCGCCACCGACAAGGCGAGTCCACGTGGCGTGGGCCGTGCGCTGACAGGTTTGCACCCGTCCACCGGCGCTGCCCCACCCTTCTTCCCATCCGATCCCCTCGCCACCTCTCAGATCTCACAGGACCCCTGCACCTCCCCGCTCCCCCGTCCCCACTGCTCTCGCTTCCTCTCAGAACCCTAAACCCTCTCACCCTTCCAGCTGTTGGAGCTCCTACTCCGCCTCCAGGCCTCCGCACCGGAAACGCGCCCCGACCCCCACGTGGTTGCCGGCACTCGCACGCGCGGAACCCTTCTGCTCAAATCGGCTGCCGGAGAGCCCACTTTACGGAACACCACTTGCCCGCGATGGTGAGTCGGTTGTCATTCTAGGGAGAACTTCCCGATCTTTAACTTCCGGCACCGCTTTTCCAAGCTCTTCCGGCAGGCCGCCGCCATTTTTTTTTTTTTTTTTAGATTCTGAGACTCGCTTCCTGCTTTCTGGAGCAAACTGGCTTCCCGCGAGGGGGCGCTCATACTTTGCGTGAAGTGGACGCGCGCCTGACTCGGAGGTAGACACGTTTTCTCGCTTTAGTTGACTCAACTTTTCCGCCCTGTCAAACAATAGCTTCTCTGTTGAGTACCTACTAGTGAAGTATGGTAGCAATCATCCCAGGTAGAAATTGTAGATTAATTCTAACCCTGCTGTTTGGCTTCTGTCATTTGCTTGCTAAAATAATAGAAGTTATTTTGATTTTCTGAACTGTACTTGATTGACTACCCTATTGATTGTAATGTGAATATCCCATTGCTTGTGATCTTACTGGTTTTAGAAAGCACGTTCTTCTGTGATCCACCTGAGAACCAGGGCAGCGCAATCACCCTAAAATACCTCAGTGGCTACAGATAGCGCATTCCAGTTGACTCAGTGGTCATAAGGCTCGATGGTTCCAGATACTGCCTTCCTGTCAACTCAGGGCTCACAAGACCCACGGCTCTAGGCAGTGTGTTTCCATTGATTCAGTGATCTAGAAACCCAAAACTATAATTTAACTAACGTGCTCGATTCTGCTTCTGTAACTGCTTTTTCCAAACCAGGTTTCCTCATTCCAAACCCAAAGGTGTAATCGATACCTTGTGACTTCTGCCTGTATAAATCTTGTGTTGTGGGCATGTTATCACTGTGAGATTTTAGGTGCATTGCCCCCTCATAGTCCCGGATTTGCAATACATGTGACTCCTAATTCGACTTCTTGAGGCGTCTTTGTGTGATTCTCGGGGTACGTTACAACACTAAGTGCCAGGCCCTGTTGTAGAGGGGGGGGTGGGGGTGGCTGCTGGTGGCGTTGGGAATGGAGGCTAACAATAAAGAAATGGCTGTGGCGTTATGTAAATCCTATTAAAAAAACTAACAGCGGAGGGGACGGTGGGCGAAGGGAGGATTGAACTACCTGTTTTAAAAGGTCGGAGGAGGCATGCTCAAAGTCACTAATCATCCGAGAGATGCAAATCAAAACAGCAATGAGGTACCATCTCACACCTGTCAGAATGGCTATCATCAACAAATCAACAAACGACAAGTGCTGGAGAGGATGCGGAGAAAAAGGGACACTCGTGCACTGCTGGTGGGAATGCAGACTGGTGCAGCCACTGTGGAGAACAGTATGGAGTTT
>PVJC01012963.1:0-38771 GCA_004026665.1 Murina feae
TGTGGGAAGAGACTAGACAATAATCATACACCTTCAGATGAGAACAGCGGGGGGGGCGGTAAGGACAGAGGGTGGGGTGGAAACTGGGAGGAGGGGAGCTATGGGGGGGAAAAAGAGGAACAGCTATAATAATTTGAACAATAAAGATATGAATGTCATGTTAAATAATCACAATGTATTTTATATTAGTTTATTTGTTTAAAAACCTATATTAAAATTTTGGTCAATATAGTTTAACAAATACATAAAATACCATTTTAATAGAACTGTTTCTTCTTAAGAATAAGTTTTGACTAATGCTTAATTTTGACAATTCTCCTCCACATGTCAAAATTTGTATATTGTGTCACAACCAACATATAACATAGAGTTATTTTTAAATTAAATAAATATTCTTTTAGACATTAAATTTTTCTAAGTTAATGTAAACTAAAATAGCATTATTTTTGTATTAATACAGGATAAAAACAAATTTTATTATATATTTTTTATATAATTTTAGTGACAAATGTGTAAAAGTATGATAAAGGCAAATGTATATGAATATTAATATATCGAAAATATGGGCAAATATGTAACCATATTAACAATAGCTCTCTGTGCTAGTTGATATTATTTTTTAATTTTTAAATAAACAAAGTTCTTTTTAAATGTTTTTCTGTAATAATTGATATAGTTTAATGACTGTGACTTATACTTGTCATCAGAAAAAAAGAATAAGTATATATGTTCTTATTCTTATAAAAATGGAGAGAAAAAAAGAGAAATGAGGAGGGAGAACAAGAGGAGGGGAGGCAGAAGGGGAGATGGGGATAAGGGAAGAGTCATTGTGAGATTATTTAATTGATTCTCTTGCCTTCTGCCTTTGACTTTTTTTTGTATTTGATTTAAATGGTAGATGGATGCCCACCATTTTTTTGTATTTTCCTATATTTATAAATGAATATGATCAATAACTATACATCAATCCAAAGGTGTCTAAAATCATTTAAACACACACACACACACACACACACACACACACAGAATCTTGGCTCTTAAAAATCAGAGAGGCTTCTGGGTTGGAGGATAAAATAAACCAAACATTTAGAACATTGTCATCATTGAGAGTCATTCAATATTTGTTTTTTGTGTTTTTTGTTTTTTTTTTAGTTTTTAAATATTTTTTATTGATTTTTCACAAAGAGGAAGGGATAGGGACGAAGAGTTAGAAACATTGATGAGAGAGAAACATCTATCAGCTGCCTCCTGCACACCACCTACTGGGGATGTGCCCACAACCAAGGTACATGCCCTTGACCAGAATTGAACCTGGGACCTTTCAGTCTGCAGGCCGATGCTCTATCCACTGAGCCAAACCAGTCAGGGCCATTATTTGATTTAATGTTATCATCATCAACCCTAATAAGTCCTTAGAGAGAATCAGAATATCCAGGGCAGGGCCTGGTAATCCACATTTTAACAATAAAATATATTTTATTTCTACTTTAAAGCTCAAGAATCTATGATCTAGACATCCTGATAAGGTTATACACAGAATGTACAGTTAGGGTGAACACATGGATGTACAGATAAGCAACTAGCTGCAGGATCTGCAGGATGCTCACCAAGTGAAGTAACACTTGAAATGCATTTCCAACATATAGCATAGAGTAAGAACAAAGGGAGAGGTTGGGACATGTAAGAGTTACGGGCAATCTGGAAATGTAGAAAACATTTGGGTAATGTAGTTACTTGTTTGTGGGTTTTTTTTTAATATAGTTAAAGTTAGCATCTTGGGAAGTCATGGGAGATGTGGGAGATAAAATCATAAAACAGAACCTGTGAAAGAGTATATCAAGATTAAGAGTATAAAATAAATCCTAAATGGGATCATTAGATAGCTTTAAAAAGGAAATAGCACAATGCAATTTGTATTTTTTTTGGCTTATCTTCTATACTAATAAAAGGGTATTATGCAAATAGTCATGACACCCTCAAATGGTAATGACCAATCAGCAGGATGCTGAGTGCATGGCATGTGTGCGTGGGCAGGGGTGCATGTGCAGCAGGCAACATGAGGCTGTTATTATTTATTAATAAATTTATATATTATTTTCATATTCATTTTACTAAGTTTATTTACTCTCTAATACTTTTATTATAGAGAAAGGGCAAACAGCAATATTAAAGTAGTTCTTCTAATCGGTTCCCTTTTAATGTACACAAATTTCCTGCACCAGGCCACTAGTCTAATATATTTTCCCCACTGCCCATCCACTCCTCAATTCACTCACCTTTCCATCTGTTCATCAATTTATCCATTTATCAACCTGGGACTAATTGCCCCCACAAACACATACTAAAGAACAATATGAGGTATAATTTGCAATTGTAAACAAAAAGTACTGACAAGCCTGTAGAATAAATGATGGAATTATTATTGTATAAGGTAGGGAGTTGACTTTTTTGTGGTTTGCTCTAGCAAGGAAACCTAATGCCACTGAGTATATCTTGAGGTAAACTTTGTCTCTACTACTTGTCACTCTTTTCAATGTCCTCCCTGAATTTTGTAAAAGCATTATCCATTAATAAAAATAAAGTATATTGGCTATTAGCTAATTTCCAATTTATCAAAGAGGAAAAACCATGTCTCTGATTTTTCTTTGATTAGTCTTCAATGAATATTAGCTTTTATCAAGAATGGGGCAGTGCCTCCTTTCTGTGGAAGTTATCCCTTGTGCTATCTCTCAAATATGTTATCACTTTAAAGAGAAGAAAAGATGCAAGCTTTTACCTTAGGTCATCTTAATATAGCTTGTTAATGAATGATTGAAGAGTTCCAAGAACATTTGTAACATCACTGCAATCAGATAATGCAAGATTTATATACTACTCTGTGCAATAGTCAAAATGATATATTAAAGGGATACTGTAATTGAGGGGCATAAATATAGAGTTCTGGGAATGAGTTTAATTTGATCACATAATTTTAAATGATGCACATTACTAATTAATGTATTATGCTCACATATAATTTGTTATATAAATTCACACAGAAATGCCATATTAAATGAACATGATTAGCATTACCTTAATAAATATCAAGTAAGTTATTACCAGGCCAATTATTTTATGATTTATTAGTATTCCACAGACTATATCAATAATTAATAAATATTTTAAAATAACAATGTCTTAGTATAGTAGAGTGTGTACACAGAAGACCCAATAATTCCTATTTCTCCTTGCAATGTAACTTTATAGAGTCTCCAATCAAGAAATGGAAGTGTATTTCTTTACTTCTTGAATCTGGGCTAGTTTTGTAACTTGTTTTTCCCAATTTACAAAATTGACTATATATTTTGGGGTCTTGTATATTTGCTCTCACTCTCAGGAGATTTTCCCCAAAATCAAAATGTCTTTACTTTTTACAAGTTCATTAGACAAAATGAAGATCCTCAGTCTCTTATAGAGCAACTTGAATAGTGTTTTGGAGCAAATGCCAATTGTCAGAATTGCTCCTATAGCTATACTAGTGGTCTGGCACACAAAATTTGTTCAAGGGTAGAGTCCCTAGGCCTGGCCAGAAATCAGGGCTGATCAGGTTCCCTGCTTCCTCCTCCCCTCACTCCTTCAGTGCCTCACTGCAGCTGCCTGTCACCTTCTATGTTCTGGGCCACCTCCTGGTGGTCAGCACACATCATAGCGAGCTATTGAGAGGGCACTTTGCATATTAGGAAGATAGATGATAGATAGATAGATACATAGATAGATAGATAGATAGATAGATAGATAGATAGATAGAGTCGACCATGAAGCCACAGTTGAGAGACACAGATGAGTATGTGCACATGAATCACCCAGGAAAAACAACCAGAGTGCTCAATTGACCACAATCTAATTGATGAAAATCATGAGCAAATGTTAGAATTTTGTTTTAAGTCACTACGTTTCTGGGTGGTTTCATATTCAGCAATAAATAGATACACTTGGGTAGCATAATTATAAAATTATCCTTTCACATATGTCTTTACTTTTTACAAGTTCATTAGACAATGTGGGAACAGTAAGAAAATATGAGATAAAATCATGATATAACATGAGGATAGTAATTAATATTTTGCAGCATTACTATGTACTAAGGATATTATTACATGTGTTTTATATTTAGGGTAAATAATCCCAAATAACAGAGAAAAAAAGAGAGTGCAAGGTAAGGAGAGCAACATCTCCTTTATATATGTCCACAGAAAAAGGCACAGTAAATATGAATAACATAAACAATGTCACAAAACCAAAATTGAGAAGCCCAACTGTGTCTGATTTCAGAGAATATGTTTTCTAAGTAAAGCATATTGTAAATTAAATCATAGTTATCGATTGTGTAGCTTTATATAGAAATTACTTCCACTCAGTCAATAAATGTTGCCAAATAATAGAAAAATACGTATTATTCTCTGCCACTAGGTCCTGGAAAAATACCTTAAAACATGTGGAATTATTTAAATGATAAGAGCACTAAAAGCACATTTTGTTCTAATATTTGTCTTTGATCCAAGTTCCTGACAGTGCTGCTAAATCCCTTGGAACTTCCTGGGCAATAGGAGTATCTTTTGTTCTAAGGAGACAGTTTTTGGCTCCCTAATAGCTTCAGGTCACCCATGGTTATGAGTGGAGGAAGGGGTTAGTACAAAGGGAGAGCACATGGTTCCTTTGAGAGCTGATGAAACTATGGAATTGATCTATGTCCTAACTATGGTGGTTGTTTCATCAGTATACATGTATTAAAATTCATAGAATTTCACATGACAGTCAATTTCAATTCATGATCATGGAAAAATATTTAAGAAGTAATAAAATACAATATTGAATGCAAATCAGGCATTTAGATCACCTTACCAAAATGTTATTTTTGGAACTGAAATTACATAGTCACTGCTACTCTGAATTCAAAGGCTTTTCTAAGTTTTTATTTAGACTAAAATTAGCTTGCATTAATCTTTTTGAAGTTTCAGCCTCAAGTTCAATAATCTTGAAGCCCTTGGTTTTTTGTTGGTTAATCCTCACCAGAGGATACTTTCCCACTGCGTTTTAGGGGGAGTAGAAGAAAGAGGGAAAGACAGAGAGAAAAATCTTGTGAGAGAAACACATGGATTGGTTGTCTCCTGCAAGAGCCCCCGCCAGGGCCCGAGCAGGGAACAGCCTACAACCAAGGTTCATGCCCTTGACCAGAATCAAACCCTAGATTTGATGGTCTGCAGGCCAAAGCTCTAGCCACTGAGCCAAGCTGGCTAGGCTTGATGCCCTTCTTGATGACAAAAAGTTAGGAAATTTAAATAGCAAAGGAAGTGAGGATGAGGGTCTTGAGTGGAACCAAAGATTCTGTTAGAGAAAGCAATTGTTTCCAGTCCTTATTTTACAAACATCACCTATTCTATTCACAAGATTAAAAACAAACAAACAAACAGCTATGGTATTATTTTTAGACTAGAGGCCTGGTGCATGGATTTGTGCACCAGCAGGGTCCCTCAGTCTGGCCTGCAGGGATTGGGCCAAACTGATCTCTGGGTCCAGGATGCAGCTGAAGCAGATTTGGGCTGACAGTGCCCCAGCAGCAACCTAACCCATGACTGCTTCCATGAGGAATCGGGCTCTCGCTTCCCTCCTCTCTGGGTCCAGGATGAAGGTGAAGCAGATTCAGGGTCAACAGTGCTCCAGCAGCAACCTAACCCACAGCTGATTTCTGCAATAAATTGGGCTCCCTCCTCTACTGGTTGGAAGTCTGCCTCTGGTGGTCACTGTGTGTCATAGCTATTGGGCAAACGGTCGAATGGTCACTTAGGCTTTTATATATAAAGAGATTCTTAGACATTTTAGTAATCTGCAGTCACAAATCATGAATGAATCGTTTTTATTTGTTTATATTTATCTCATTTTTTTTAACATGGAAATATCTTTGTTTTAAAATGTTTTCTGGTTTCTCTGAGGATTAGCAAAACATGTGGACTGTGTTTCTTGCCCATTTGTCTCAGATTAGTCTGTTCATCTCTAACTATATTTAATTTAAAAGTATGTTAACCCACTAGCCCCAAACTTATTTGTCTCACCATTTATATTTCATAACTTAAAATACCAAGATTTTATAGTTCACCTGCTATCCACCAGGTTTTCCTCACAACACCAATTAAGATAGATTATTTTTTGCATTTTACCTGTGAGGAAGCTGAACAAAGTCTTTAGAGTTCATAGATTATTAGAGAAAATATAAAGCATATTCCATTGTTCACTGATATATAACTAGAATATAATAATTCTATATCTCTTATAATAAAGAAAAATGCACTTTTATCAGAGAACAGGAAAAGGGAAGAAGAAAAAATGCCATGCATTTACTTAAGAAGAGAACATTTTAAAGATAATGTAAATTTTATTTTTAAAAAATCAGTATTTCCCCACTATTGATCTGAGGTCCAAAATATGTTCATTTTGTGACAGTCAAGCCATTCCATAAAAATAGCTTAAGCGATCTATGATTGATGAAATCAGGACAAGTAAGTGCATTTCTGGAGCAGTTTAAATTGAGCTTCCTCAAATCCTCGAAGCAGCTCAAGTCTAAAAATAACTTAAATTATTCAAATCTTTAATAATGTGCAAATATGATTCCATCCTTTTTAAGCTCTAGGTATGTGATAGTTTCTGTAATTTTTCATTAAAGGCTGCTGGATTTTGAACATTTAGAATTCTAATCTCCTTTCCACAAAGGGTTGAAAAGGCGTTAATATTGATCTCAAAGGAGATCACACACTTCATCTGCTTAGAGGAAGGATGATGGCTCTCCAGGAGCCTTTGGCAGAAGGAGAGGGGGTAGAGAGAAACACAGCCACTACGCCATGAGGAAAATTTTGTCCGGTCAAGATGCTTGGGCATCTGTACTACATGAAAGCAAAATAAATGTTTAGAAAAATAATGTACTATGTTAAAAACTCTGATTTGTTTTTGAAATTTGGTCTTGGAAGGGTTTAAATTTTCAAGACTATTCTATATTGCAACGTACAGAAAACAACGACATGCATAGCATATCTACATATATACAAACAAACCTGAGCATCTGGATGGCCAGATGACCGGCTGACCGGCTGGTAGCTTCGACATACACTGACCACCAGGAGGTACAGGCTCAACAAAGGAGCTGCCTCCGGGTGGTCAGTGTGCTCCCACAGTAGGAGCACCACTCAGCAGACAGAGGGTGCCAGACGCTAGGCTAATAGCTGGTGAGCTCGAGTGGCGGCAGCAGCGAGTGGGGCCAAGATGAGCTGGAGGGCCCAGCGCCCAGCCTGGGATCAGGCTCCTTCCCTGCTTCCTGCTGCTTTGCATACTCCTTCATGCTGTGCGGGATCAATGCAGACAGCAGGCTGGAGCCCACTGAGCTGGTGGATAAGGATGGAGTGCGGTGGCGCAAAGGTCCACTTATCCCCACAGGCCAGGCCCAATGAGTCCACTAGTGCACAAACCTGTGCACCAGGCCTCTGGTTTAATAATAATTGACCGTCTAAATGAGAAAATACACTATATCTGTATCAAGGGATTTGAGGAATATTATCAATTTAAATGAATAAGAAAACCAGTGTTTCCTTAATCCAACATAAATTTCCTTTAAAATGGCAGATTCTTGAGCTATTCCAGTTAGGTAACTAAGGTATGGTTTTGATGGTAAGGCACAACTGAGGAAATATTGAACTATAGAAACCATAGTAAAAAAGATTATCTTATCATCAAACCTAACAAGAATGTATATTATTTTATTTTGAAATTTAATCCCACTAACCTTTAGCCAGTGTATGAGTAATGGATTCATATTTCTGAAACATTAGTTTTTAAAATTTTTATTGTTGAGAATATTACATATGCCCCCTTTCCCCTCTCCACTGGCCCCTTTTGGCCCACCTCAGCCCCCTCCCCATGCCTTCTCCACCCTATTGTCTGTGTCCATGAGTTATGCATATATACATACAAGTTTTATGGTTAATCTCTCCCCATCCCCACTCTCACTTTCCCTCTGAGATTCCACAGTCTGTTCCATGCTTCTATGTCTCTGGATCTATTTTGTGCAGCAATTTATTTTGTTGTGAAACATTCTTTTTGATAACTTTCATGAGATGGAGATTCATAGTCCTTATGTAAAAAGCAGCTTCCCTCATTCTTTTCAAACTATGTCAACTTTTCAAATTATGATTCCACTTTTTCTCAAGAAGCCTTGTTTCTCTAACTAGAAGAAAGGTAATGTAAGGCCATGAAAAACTCAATACAACACATAAAAATGCAGTTAGTTCAGCTTGCCTGTAATTTTAGTGCATTCCACTTTCAAACCACGAAAATCTAAGTACTCAGGAATTTTTCATGTCAGTTAACTTCTGTCAGTCTATATGATGTGGCCTCATTCAGCTAACACCTATTCCTGACAATATGATGTGCATATTAGGATTGGACACACAAGCTATATGATGAAACAACAGTTTCTCCTGGCTTCTCCAAATATCCTATAATTAACATTTACTTACTGAAATATTCTGATCCATGAGGAGACTGGTATTCTCACTGTGTCAGACACTAATTAGATGCATAACTTTGGCAAATGCTTCAATAATTTATATGGAGTTCAATTAACATTAACTATAAATAAAAACAAATTGGCTTGTTATAATGAAAATTTGCAAGCGTCAGAATAAAAGCATGAAGGGTGGATGTCAGAAATCATCGTAGAGGGCCATGAGATCTAAGAAACACTTTCTAGACATCAGTGTCCTAATCTGTGACCTGATAGGACTGGTGGACTGTAATCCAGAATCTTTAACAGAAGTCGCCTAGAGAAGTTTATCAAAACTGGTTCAATTTTAAAATCTCCCCAAAGGTTTGGCTATTACAACATCCTCCCATTTCCTACCGCCAACACACTGGCATACACCAAAGTAACTGCTTTGTCTTTTCAGGTGAGAACCAGAGTTCCACTTGATTCATAAGCTTCCATTTACCTCTAATATTTGGTGGCAGTTTGTCACAGTTTGCTTTGCTTTGAGCACAAACAATGAACATGGACAATACAAAGACATTTCTACTGCAGATTAGATTCGGGGAGATTTAGGGGTCAGCATCAGGTTTGGGTTTAACTGCTGACTGATTCCGTGAGCTTGGACAAATTACCTAACCTCTTTTGAAACTCAGTTTCCTATGCTTGGAAGTTGAATAATGGTACCGAGCATTCAAGTTTATTGCATTGATTTTACAAGATAAAATACAGGAAGTTGTACCGCAGTGCCTGTATATAACATGTCCTCGAAAGAAGCAGCTATTTCTGTTTATTATTATTGTAGCTGTATTTTGAAAAAAAAAATATGTTGTTATTCACTAAACTGTATAAGAGACAAAAAATATTACCGCAATTATAATCACATCTCTAAAAATAATTATAGTGGTAAATTCTTGAGTTTTCTTCTGTCATCTGCCTAAAAGCTATTTTTATTTGCAAGGCTGATTTCATTAACGAATACTTTAAAGTTTATATAACTGGGCCTGGGTCTAATTTAATCTATCAGAAAGCTTTTTCTGTTTTTATTTTTAAATTTGCCTTGCACTTCACATTTTAATTAAAATCTTATAATTTACATATGAATTTGATTTCAGTTCTAGGGTCCTGCTTTCCCTTCTGACCATCTGGGTATTGGACACCAAGATCTTTTTACCCTTTCTCTAAATCTGACTGATCCCCACTCTCTGCTGCAATTGTATTCTGAGGGTGTGTAACAGGGTATTTTCACACCTGCCGTATACCCCTCCTTTGATAGCTGCCTTGTTTGCATATCTGTTTGTACCAAGGCACTTGATATCTCCCTCATGGACCCCAGTGAGTTTCAGTTCTGAGAGATCTGTGTGATAAAGCTTTTAGAGGGTTTTCGGCCTTAGTGTATGTCTCAATCAGAAGCTCAGCAGTCTCTCAGACTCTAACAGCTTGAGGTTAAAGATTCTTCATTTTCAGGTTCACAGGAACACATCAAATTTAAACCACTGCTTGGATAACTCTCAGACTCCATTGATCTAAAACTTCTTCAAAATATGTATTGTTCAACCTGGCTAAGCTTTTGGAGGGAAGCTGGAGTAGGGGTCAGCTGTGAGGATAAGACAAGAAAGGAAGGTAAAGAAAAGGAATGAATCTCATCTAATAAAAGAGTAATATGCAAATTGACCCTCACTCTGTTATACCCACAAGCCATGCCCACCAACCAATCAGGAGCAAATATGCAAATTAACCCAGCCAAGATGGCAGTGGCCATGGAGCTGGAGTTGCCCTGGGCAATGTAGGAAGCCAGGGCCCTGTGGGCCCTGAGCTCTAATCAAGGCTACAAAGTTTCAATTATAGAAGTTAAATAAATCCCAGATACCTGCTTTCAGCCAGGCAACCCAGTAGGGACCCGAACCCTGAAGGGGCTGTGGGCAGCCTGAAATGGTCCTCTGCCCCTCACCCAGGCTGGCCAGGCATGCCAGCAGGTGGACATCCCCCGAGGGGTCCCAGACTGTGAGAGGGCACAGGCCAGGTTGAGGGACCCCCTCGAGAGCACAAATTTTTGTGCAATGGGCCCCTAGTTAAATAAATAAAAACAAGTGAGTGGTGGGTCTAATATGTAAATTAAAGGTTTGACTTAAACAACATGTTGACAGTGAAGATGATAGCTGTTGTCTGCATCATTGTAGCCTGTTTTGGACTGAAAGTTTGTGCTCTGCCCTAAAAATACATATGTGGAAGCCCTAATTTGCAATGTGATGGTGTTTGGAGGTAGAACCTTTGGGAGGTAATGAGGTTTAGATAAAATTGAGAGGGTGGGGCCCTCATGATGGGATTAGCATCCTCAAAAGAAGAGGAAGAGAAACCAGAACTCTCTTTCTCTCTCCACCATGTGAAGACACAGCAAAAAGGTGGACATAAGCAAGTCAGCAAGAGGGCTCTCACCAGACACTGAGTTTGCTGGCACCTTGAGCTTGGAATTCCAACCTCCAGAACTAAGAGAAATAAATATCAGTTGTTTGAGCCATCCAGTCTGTGGTATTTTGCTAAGGCAGCCTAACTAGGACATAGCCTACCAAGCATTCTCCCATTTCTCATTCAAATATCTCATGATTATTTGTGGTACTGGGCTCTTCAGCATTTCCTTGCCTACCAGTAAAATGTGTTTGTCCATTTCTCTCTCTCTCTCTCTCTCTCTCTCTCTCTCTCTCTCTCTCTCTCTCCATATATATATATATATATAATCTTTTTAGTTTAAAATTCATATATCTCTTCTGGGATTAGATGCACAGACTGGTGAAACCAACCACCATCACCTCCTTTTTTTACTGTAATAACCTCCTACTTGGTATTTCTGCTTCTGCCTTCACCACTCTCATTCTATTCTCAATTCAGTCATAATCATACTGTTAAAATATCACAGATTATAATATACTTTGTTCAAAATCTCTCAGTCCTCCTTTATTATCCAACATTAAGATCACTTATTTAAATGGCCTACATGAACTCCCTCACTGCTATCTGCAAGGTCTCTGACCGCATTTCCTATTACCTTCCCTTGAAATCTTTATCTAAACTAGATCCCTCGGTTTCTGCAAAAACGCTAGGTATTCTTCTGCCTTGGAACCTCGGCACGTGCTGACCCTGCTGACTGGAATGTCTTTCGTCCAATTATTACACATGTTCCTCTTAGGCCTCCCTGGTTCTTTGATCAAATGTTATATTTTCAGTGAGGCTTCCCCTGAAGGCTCTGCTTACCACATGACCCTCCCTCAACACTCCTTTCCACTTACCTGCTTTCTTCTATCCTATCAATAATACATTTCACTAAATCACATCTTTGCAGCTTTCTAGATATAACCTCAGTGCTGGCACTGGTGTTCTGGTTATTGTGGGCTTAGGGGTTGGGAATATCACAATTCTGCTTGCAGAATATTGTTTATTATCTCACTTTTGAAGTCAGTTTTCCTGTCTTTTTAAACACAGTTAATTCCCTCTGGACAAGAAGCCTCTTTATAGTTAATCTTCACCATTTGAAAAACCAAATGCTGATTTTATTCACTAGCTTTCTTTGGATTTTCTTTAACTTGAAAGAGAGTCACTGGATCAAGAAATGACTGCACTGACATTTGTATAAGAATATTTTGAGTAACTGTTAAGCCACTGAGATTTGGGGGTTCTTGGGGGAAAACAATGCTAGCATTGTTTTCTGTGATTAATACATTACTAACCACATTATAAACTCACTTACTTTGAAAGTGTTAGTCCTTTGGATGTGACTGTATTTTTTTATGTTCATCTAGCTTTCACCCAAGCCAACAACTGCCCAAAAGCCTATTTCCTTCTCATCTTCAAAGTACACATCAAAACGCATTTTAATTTTCTCCCTAAATATAGCTTAAAGTTGAATTTTTAAGTATCCTCATTTTCAAGTATGCTACCAATTTGGAAATATAATATTTTTAAACGATTATATATAATTAGTGGTATTTTAAAGTGACACATGGTATAAACACTGCCGTGTTATGCTGAAGATTGTTTATAACTTCTTCCTTTTATGTGTAGTATAATTTATTATATTATTTCAAAAATTTATTACAAAAGTGTAAAAAAAAGAGTCTTTGCCAGTAGGCTTGTAAGATATTTCACAAAATTCATTTCTATATTCTTCATTCCTTCATGGTTGGTAAACTCCGTCTTATAAAAATAATATCTGTCCTGGCCTTCGCTGCACACTAGTTGAGCCTCTACCTATTAACCAGGAGGTCACGGTTTGATCCAGGTCAGGGCACACATGTCAAGGTTGCAGACTTGATCTGCCATAGGGGGTGTGCAGGAGGCTGCCAATCAATGATTCTCTCTCATCCTTGATGTTTCTATCACTCTCTCCCTCTCTATGAAATCTCTCTCAATACATATACATATGTATATGTATATATGTGTATATATAAAAATATCTTATTATAATCTAAAAATGGAGCATAGTTGTCTAGATTTCACTACATTCACACTTTTGTAAAGTAATGGTATCAACACTAGAATGCTCTGCAAGAAAACTACTAGTGGAGTACTAAAAATTTTATCTTACTGCCTGTGTGTCCATGAAGCTATGCTTTTGGAAAACATAGTAGAAATAATAAGAGTTTTTCTTGTTCAGACCCCTAGTTTGAATACAAATGCAGAGTCTGTTCCCCTCTTTCATTTACTGGCTGTATGAATTCAGAGAAATTGTTTGACCTCAGGTCCCTGACCTGTACAACAGAAATAATGATAAAATATTTTTTTGTGAAGTGACATGATAATTCTAAAATAATTTGTATAATTTCTGCCACATATAAGTAGGTAATTAACGATCAGTATTATATTTTATGATTTTTTAATTTGCATAATAAGAGTGTGATTAAATATAGCTGTCAGCTGTATAAGAGACAAGATTCCCTTTTCCCAATCATTGCAACACCAGCACAATGGAACAACAAACCTGTTATGGTGAGTAAATATTCTCTGCCATTTCCAAATAACCATGCTGCTAACAATAGAATGAACTAACATAAAATATCAAAATATTAACATATTTGTGCCTGGCCGATGTAGCTTTCAGTTGGGGTAGCGCTATCACCATTTCCCACTCCCCTGATAAAAGATATATGTGGTATGCAGAATAATGACCCCCCAAAGATGTTCACACACAAATTCTCAGAGCCTGTGACAACAAGCCTTATAGGACAAAAGACAGCTTGCACATGCGATTGAGGTGATTGAGGTCATAGACTTTCCGAGAAGAGGATACCCCAGATTGTGTGGGCCGTCTCATCATGTTCCTCCTTAAAAGCAAAGAACTTTCCCAGCTGTGATCAGAGCTGCTCTAAAGCAGCGGTTCTCAACCTGTGCGTCGTGACCCCTTTGGCGGTCAAATGACCCTTTCACAGGGGTCACCAAAGACCATCCTGCATATCAGATATTTACATTACGATTCATAACAGTAGCAACATGACAGTTATGAAGTAGCAATGAAAATAATTGTATGGTTGGGTCCCAGCAGGAGGAACTGCATTTAAAGGGCAGAAGGTTGAGAACCACTACAAGGAAGGAGCTCAGAGTGATGGCCATACAAGAAGGGTTATATCTAGTTCTTGGTTCTGAGATGTAGGGTAGTATGCAAAAAGACTGGAGAGTGGCCTCGAGGAGCTATTGGCTGCCTCCCACTGACTATTGGCAGGGAAACACAGACCTCAGTTCCATAACTGAATGGAAATGGATGTTGCCAATGCCCGAAGGACAAAGAAACAGTCTCCCTTAGAGCTTCCAGAATAGAATGTGGCCTGTTGACAGTTCAGTTCCAGTCTGGTCACAGTCTTAAAATACTCTTACCTACAAAACTGTAAGGAAATAAACGTGCTGTTTTAAGTCACTGAGTATGAGGTAATTTGTTACACCACCAATAGAAAGCCAGCACAGGGGATAACTAATGCAGCTCATGCTGTTTATAATTCCCTTTTAGCTGTCACTGCTTGTGCATAGTCGGCATCCAACTTCTGAATTCCCTTGGCATGAATTTGTGAGTTTTCAGAGCCCTATATGGTTTTCTGTGTTTCAGAGCGCCATATAGTTTTCTGTTTCTGCAGTATTAGGCAGAAACTTCTTGACCATATTCCTCCATGTCATCCCAGAGCCATATATTGACTGGATGAAGTCCCTCATGCCAGCTAGCTGATTTCTTGGAAGAATCTCGCTAAAATTATTTGAGTATGACTATCTCCCAATAGAGCCACTTGACCTACAGGCAACTCTTAAATGCCTTGACCTTCATACACCAAGGGTGGAGGCCACCACAGCTCTGGCGATGCACTCTTGCTTATTTCCCCATGGGGACAGTTGGCTTAGCGTGGAGGTGAGCGACAGGTTGGGTAGGAGAAATGCCAGAGTTCACACTAAACCTACAGACTCCCTGCTTCCCTTTCCTGACAAACTATTCCTATATTATGTAGGCTGGTGGTGAAGAGATAGGGAAGGTAATGCTTACTGATATGAGTTGGTATTTTAATTTAACTTTGAAATACTTTTCTATCATCCCAGTCCTCAAATAGCAAAGAAAACAAAAGGGAAAAAAGTACTTTTACACTTTTAAATATATTAACATTGATTTCAGGTGTATTTTAAAGTTAAAGATTATAAAATGTATATAAATAAAACATAGTTATCTGATTCTATTGTGCTCGACTTAGCTTTCTCCATAACTACACAGGCTAAGCAGGGGATTTCTGACATTATATTGTGAACAAAAAGCTACATTAAACTAAATTCTCTCTGTGCCATCTTGTTCTGTAAGTTATCCTTCCATGTTCCAGAAGCATGAGTAACTTTTCAATTGGCTTTCCCTCTCCTCATGAGAAGTGATATTAAAAATCATTAGGTGGTTTCAGGGACAAGACTAGATCGAAGGAGACAGAAAACTACCTTTAACCAGGTCGTCTTATGAATGCAAGCCCATTGGAAACTGACAAGCAGTTTTCACATTTCCATCAGTAGAAAGAACTTTCAATTTGTAGGAAAGGAACTTCCCCAGACACTGGCAAGAATGAAAGAACACAGATTATACGAATTGAAGGGGCAGAATCTACCTTCATGGGCTCAGATAAATCTCTTTGTCCATAACTCATAGGCTCATTGCTGGCTTGTATTCCATAGAATACAGAAAAACAGTCATTCTAAGAAAGCTTTCACAAATTCCTTACATGAGCTTTTCTCTTTGCCACAAACTTGAGAACCCACAAAAAAATGCTTATACATCTTTTTATTATAAAAAATGGAATTGTTAAGCTATATTTTTTCATTGTCTAATATTACAAGATTGACTACAATAGAACTCAGTTAAACAAATTTTCAAATATAGTAATAAACTTGTGACATGAATGGATGATATAAATATTCCATTTCATTGGCTTTAAGATTTTCATCGCTTTCTTGTCCAAGAAGAAATCAATATTAGCACTCCTGGGAATCAAACTCCCTACTTGAAAGAAGAGTAGAAACAGTAGCAAAGACTGTGAAAATATTGAACATAAAAGGAAAAAATTTAGACAATCAATCAACAGGAAACTGTCCAACATTCTTTCCCTGAAGAAAAACTGGCATATAAACCTGCTGTCTTTATTATCTAGCTTGGAGCAGCTCTCTCAGAGGGTTGAAACTTGTTTATTTTTTGATTCTGGCTACTCTTCTACCTGCAGCTATTTCCTGGTGGGAGGCCATCAGGATATTTAAACCCTTTTAGATCCCTATCAAAAAAAAAAGGAGAAACAGTTGACTGTATTGAAATAGATACTATTAAGACATCCTTCACATGAAAGAAGGCTAAAATCATGCCATGTAGAGGAGAAAAAAAATGACAAATTTTCCAGATTCTAGGAATTTCTGTCCCTAAGAATAACTTGATGATATTGACATATTCTATGTTAAATTTAAATAATGGGCATTAGGGATTTATAGCATCATGGAAAAAATGTAAAATAATTTCTTTCTTTTTCTAGTTGTCCATAGAACAATGGAAATATGTTAAATTAATCCTGCAGTTCTCTTTAGTGGTCAGATAATATAAACAACAAGGTCCTATTGCTGTAAGAAGTACAAACCTACAGACTTGTGTGAAGCTATGCTATTATTCCTCTGTAATAGGATAAAACATTTACACACTTTGCATTCCAATATTTAAAAATTAGGTGTTTTGTTTTATTTGTCTACAAACTCACCTCATATTCTGTGAGACCCCACTTCTCTGTGGTAGGAAGATATAAAATTAACAATTAAGAATATCTGAATTCTTTCTATTTAAAAAATCATTTTCAGTTTAAACAATATTTTTCATGTAAATGGTAGACATTTTTAGCTCTTTCTATTCTGGCAAGGATTTGATCTAAGTCATACATTGCTTCCCTTTCTAGTGTTAAACTTTATTGTCTTGTGAAATAATCTTAAAATTTGCAAACAATCAATAATGTTGCATTCTAAGCGATACATATGTTCTCATTTTCTAAGGTTAACTTTTGAAGACATACAGAAAGCCACTGATTAAAGGGCAGATGTGGAGCAATTCAAATGTATTAATTAAAAGTGTTCAATGCAATCAACCCAATTAAAACACACTTTTTTCATTTCTTAAAGGAAAAAATAAAATAAAATACTGTTAATTCCTTTCCAGAAGTAGACAAAATATTATATTATACAACCCATATTACAATACAGAAAGGGGAGCATTAAAATTCAATTGTGTTTACTAAACTTTACAGAAGAGCAAAGTCACATGTGTTTTATCATATATTTAGGAACACTTACATATCTTGGAAATAGTTTAGCCACTAGAACACTCCATCTGTAAAGCATATACTAATATCTGATTATTTTTAAAGAAGAGGTTTTATGACAGAGAATCCAGAAGCAAAATATGAAGAATAACATCTTTCATATAAACCATACTTCTAGGCTAGCAGTAATTTGTGTGTTTGTGCATTTATTCATCCAGTAATGTTAACTCATTCAGTATATATTATTGAATTATGGGAAAATATGACTGATTACATGTTTGAAAAATACAGTCTAATAAGTAAAGTACATTTGTAGTAGTATCTATCTGTTATATAATCATCAATATAAATATATCTATATATCTATATCTCTATATATAAAAGCCTAAGCACCCATATACCGTTCAACCATCTGACCAGTAGCTATGACACTCACTGACCACCAAAGGGCAGACACTCAATGCACAGGCATGAAAACATGGAACAGACTGATGAATCTCAGAGGGAATGGGGGGAGGGTGGAAGAGATTAACCAAAGATCTTATATGCATACTAGAGGCCTGGTGCACAGATTCATGTACCAGCGGGCTCCCTCAGCCTGGTCTCTGGGGATCAGGCTGAGACCAGCAGTACCACATCCCCTGACGGGGCCCGGATTGTGAGAGGGCACAGTCCAGGCTGAGGGAACCCACCGGTGCACGAATCCATGCACCAGGCCTCTAGTATTACATATAATATTACATATAAATATAAAATTTGTAAACCGTGTGCTTGAGATTTGTAAGTCAAAGTTTTGTTTTTTGTTTCTTAATGTTCAGATCTTCAAGTACTGACAAGCTCTATATATCTCTACTTACATACAAATTTTTTGGAAAATAACAATTTAACAAGTTAAGCTATTTTACTCCTAATATTTCAGTATTCCTTTAGTTTACTAGTATGTTTATGAGATCAAGCAAGAGATAAAATAAAATTAATTGGAATAGAAGTGGAATAAAATGGTGATATGATATATAGATATATCTATATAGCTAGCTAGTTAACTAGATAGATGACAGATGATAGAGAGTGATGGATAGATGGAGAGATATATAGAGATATACTTGACATATTACTTTATACTAGTTACAGGTATACAATATAATGATTCAATATCTGTATATATTGAAAAATGATCACCAATTAAGTTTAGTAAACATCATCACTACACTAGTTTTTTTTTAAGTAATATTCTTCATAATTGCAAAATAAAACCAGGGAACAATCCAAATGTGCACAACAGAAAAATGAATAGTAAAACTGTAAAGGTAATAGAACATACACATAAAAATATGAATATTTGAAATCATGTTAAGCTGAAAAAATCAAATATAAGAAAAACTATACAAAGTCTAACACCATTTGAATAAATCTTAAAAACAAGAAAAATATATAAAACTAAACAACTTCTGCACAGCAAAAAAAAACAATCAACAAAATTTTAAAAGTAACCTATAGAATGGGAGACAATATTTACAAATCATATATCTGAAAAGGGATTAATATTCAAGATGTACAAAAAACTTATACAACTCAATAAAATCAACAGTGAAACTGAATGGATATTTTCCAAAGACATGCAAATGGCCAAAGTCACATGAAAAGGTACTTGAACTCACTCATCACCATAGAAATGGAGATCAAAACTACAGTGAGAAATTACCTCACACCTGTTAAATGGCTATCATTGACAATACAAGAGGTAAGTGTTGGTAAGGATGTGGAGAAAAGGGAAACCTTGGGCACCATTGCTGGGCATGTAAAGTTAGCTTAGCTTCTATGTAAAACAGTATGGCGGTTTCTCAAAAAAGTAAAAATAGAAATCCCATGTGACCCCGCAATATCACATCTTGGTAAGTCAAAGAAGTGGTTTATTGTATCCAAAGAAAACCAAAGTAGGACCTGGAGAGATATCTGCACCGTCATGTTTTTGTTGTTGTTGTTGTTTATTTTGTTTTGTTTTGTTTTTCCCAGTATAATTCACAAAAGAAGATAGAGAAACCACCTAAATGTTTTGTCAAAGAATGAACAAATAAAGATGTGATATATACTATTTAGCCATTAGAAAGAAGGAAAATCTGCTATTTGCAACAGCATGGATGAATATGAAGGGCATTATGTGAGTTGAAATAATGTCACAGAAAACAAATACTATGTATTATCACTTATATGTAATATCTAAAAAGAGCTGAACTCACAAAAATAGGTAGTAAAATTGTGGTTACCAGAGGTTGGAGGGTGGAAAAATGGTGAGATGTTAGTTGAAAGGTACAAACTTCCAGATAAAAAATGCAAATGCATAATTTCTAAGGATCTAATGTATAGCATGGTGTTTATAGTTAACCAGAGGCCCAGTGCATGAAAATTCACGCACACAGAGGGTCTTTCAGCCCAGCCTGTGCCCTCTCACAGTCTGTGACCCTTGGGGGCTGCCCACTTACTGGCTTAGGCCTGCTCCCTGAGAACAGATGATCTAAAAGAAATAATCATATCCTTGGGTAAGGATTTTTTTAAAAGGATTGGGGGACTCTGGCAGCAGGCATGAGCCACCTGTTGCCCCCCCTCCTCTGGCAGGGCTGAGGGAACTAGGCACTACCATGTTGTGGCTGTGGGCACCACAATCTTATGAGGGCATGATGGTCACTTAGCATATTACCTCTTTATTATATAGGATAATACTACAATATATACTTGAAATTTGCTGAGGGACTATCGTAAATTCTCTCACTACAAAAAAAAAAGAAATGGTAATTGCAAGACATTATGGTGATTTTAATATAGGATAGGGTGGTAATTCTGTTGCAATATATGCATATCAACATATTTAAGCCTTAAACTTACACAATGTTGAACATAAATTTTGTCACGATAAAGTTGGTAAAAATTAATTACCAAAACTTTTCTCAAATATAACAGTTCTTATACTATCATAAGAAAATCAATAATAATCTTACTTTCTTCTAATCTATTTTCCCCTGTGTTTGCTACAAAGGTACAACGTTTCAAAAATTATGCCCCATGTGTCTTATAATTTTTGTTTGGGATAATTAAAATGTTTTGGACATAAAGAATGGTTGCACAACTGGGAAGGTAAATAATATCACCACATTAAATATTTAAATTGGTAATCATGGCAAAATAAATGTTATATCTATTTTATAACAACAAAAAATATATAAAATTCAGTTAAACATTTCTCAATTAAAATAATCAAATCAATTTTCAGTCAATTATAAACATTAAAAGTCTAATATGCATAGAGCAAGATCCAGACTGTGATAATGGGGGATTGGTTGTATTGAAAAAAAATAACATACGTGATTACAGTATGCATTCCTTAGCAAATTTTTCCTTGATGAGAATATTTCTTGTTGTTACTGAGTAATTTAAGACTGGCTAAGTTGTGTCTCCTAAGGGCATCAAAGTTTAATGCCACCTCTTTCGCTTTCCTCAGAATTGTTTCAATGATATGCATGGTTCACTCAGTTTAATGGTCTGGGACAATGGGATGTGCACCTCTTGCTTTGCAGCTTTCTCCAGATAAGATATTCATGAGTATTTTGACATTCATGAGTAAAATGAGCCATGTACCACTGTTTCCCTTCTTATAGAAAGCTACTAAGCATAAACGAAGTAAATTCAGATACATAGTCTACCATACTGCATGTCTGTCCTGAATCTACTTCAAAAGGTGAAAACTGACCAAAATAATTTCCTAGCAATATATTTTAATAAAAATGTATTGATTTTTTTTGGTTTTACATCATTTTAAATGGTTTTTGTTTAATATACTAGTGAATCTGATATGACTAGCCACAATTATGCTATGAAAGAATTATAGATTAAGACATAATCATAGAATTGTTTTTTATTACTAGTCACAAAAAATATTAACACCAATCAGAAATAGCTTTAAGGCTAAAAAAAATGGGCCATGTGTAAATTCAATATCATGGTTTATGTTTGTTCACTGTTAAAAAGAAAGCTGGAATGAATACAGAATCTAGGAAAGAACTCTTCTTGGATGATAGAATTATACAGTGTAAATGATTCAGAAAGCACTTTTCTATTGTTTAACTATTATTGCTCAAACTATACTTAATTTTTCTAAAGTGAAATGATAAAAATATATAGGCATGACGATAATATAATTCAGGTTTATTTTATAAAGTATTCTATCTTTATAATAAATGCAATTTAATCTGCTGCTACAAAAATTTGAAATCATTTGAAGCAGTAGAATAAGAGTTTTCCCCCTTTTTTGTCAGGAGGAACACATTAGCAACAACAGATATGCACATACTGATTTAATAAGTTTGGAAAACAAGTATGCTCTATTAGCCCAAAGTTATTCAGTTAGCATAGGAGGTACATATTAATAAAGGAAAGAGAGCAACAGGAACCAGACATCAAATCTAATAAAGACGGGAGCTGAATCGGACCACAAGCCTGATTAAGTCTATAAACTACAACTTCAGACTCCCCAGGGGATCAGCATTGCCCTACCAAGGGAATTAAGCACCCCCTCTCCCACCTAGGGAGAGAGGGCCAGCTTTCCAATTTCCCCAGAGTACAACCAGCACACTTGCAGGAACCCTAGGTAAAGGAATAAACAATAAAGAGAAAATTCATCTGCTGGGCACATGCCCAGTAGAAGCTGAGCTGGTGAAGGGGGAATCAAGCACTTGTGCTGCAGGAACCAAGATGAAGACCATACGGTATGGGAAAAGGATTGGATAAGGGACACAAACCCCCAGGAGACCTAGGAAATGGATCAGTTTTGGGGGAGGAACCAACACCAGCTCCCCAAGAATTGGGAAGTTGATTGGTTTGAAAGGTCCTTCCCCAGCTCAAGATAATATAACCCAAACTTCACAAGAGCTTTCTCTCTGCCCTAGCCAGTTTGGCTCAGTGGATAGAACGTGGGGGTCTGCGGAAGAGTCCCAGGTTCAATTGCAGTCAAGGGCACATGCCCCTGTTGTGGGCTCGATCCCCAGTAGGGGGCGTGCAGGAGGCAGCCGATCACTGATTCTCTCTCATCACTGATGTTTCTACCTCTCTCTCCTCCCTTCCTCTCTGAGTATATGTATATCTATTTTTCAAAAAAGAGCTGTCTCTCCCTGTTCAGTAACAAGCGTTTGCCTGTGGTCAGTGCTCTCCTGTGCTCACACATTCTCTTTCCCAAGCAGCAATGTGGGACTAGCAGCTGCATGGACTCTAAGCATAGGTTCCCAGCACAGGCTCCAAGCACAAGCCTGGGAGGCAATGCAATGCAAGACGGAGCGCAGAGACGATGCTGGCTGAACGGGACAGAAGCTGAACTGAACTAAGGACTGAACTGATGGCACAAAGCCTCTGGGCACTGGCCCCATTTCTGGGCCTGGCAGAGACAAGACTGGACCATGTCCTTCAGTGGATGGACGGAGAGGAGACCCCAGGCACGCACGGGCAGCCCTGTTTCCACCCCAATAAACATCACCACTGCGTCTCATCCTCTAAAATATGGGTCCTCAGAAATGTTTTCCTTGTGACTCTATGAAAGCACCCCATTTCCACTGACAATAATTCTACTAAACTGTGATCTTTAATTCCTTATCAGTCTGCCCCTGATCGTGTTTTAATGCCAAATTCTAGGCAAATGAGCACATATTAACATGTCTTCCATATATTAGATATTTAATATATCCATTAAAGATTACAATGTTCTATAGTATATTTAATTTATTGTGCAAAAGACCAAGTTCAGCAGTCACTTATCATCTAAATGAATGACCTTGAGAAAGTTTAACCTCTCGACTTCAGTTTAGCCATGTGTTATACAGTACTGAAGGAACCAAAATTATGCCACCCTGAAGCTGCTTTTTGGGATGTTGATTTTAGGCTATTTATTAAGAAACCAAAGGCCCAGATAGAAACTTTGACCCTCTCCCTGCCCCCCTTTCCTGAACAAGAGATTCAGACAGAGAAGCCTGCTTCAGGAAGGAGACCTTAGCTTTAGTTGAAATAAGTGTGCTAAACAAAAGGGTTTCAGGCAGTGCCAGTTAGCTAGGTACCCATTATTTCCCATTGTTTCTGAGTCACCTCGCAAGGATTTTCCTGCCAGGCATGTTCTGTTCTTCCTCAACTACCTGTAAATCACCCATTCTCACTTCGGAAACCTAATATGCAATTACCCACCTCTTCTCCTTTGTGCAAATTGTCTTATATATCCAATGTTGCCTCATTGTCTTTGGAATTTTCATAGATTTATCATATCTTTATAAATTCTCCATGTGCACATATTCAAACTTTGATTTTTCTCCTGTTAATCTATCTCTGTTCATTTAGTTATTTTGTCCAGTCACAGAAACTTAGAAGGTGGGAGGAAAATTATAAATATTTTTAGCCCCCCCAATAAATGCCCTCCCCCCCAAAAATCACATGTGCTATGATTTTTAAAATTGTGTGTGTACATATTTAACAACAAATATTTACAACCAGCTGGTGTGTGTCAGTGGTTGAGTATTAACCTATGAACCAGGAGGTCACAGTTCAATTCCCAATCAGGGAACATACTGGGGTTTGGGGCTCCATCCCCAGTAGGGGGCATGCAGGAGGCAACCGACCAATGTTTCTATCTTATTGAGATGTTTCTATCATTCTCTCACTCTCCCTTCCTCTCTCTGAAATCAATTTAAAAAAATTTTATTAAAAAGCAATATATAAAGAGATCAACTGAAGAACTTGTATGCATGCATAATAAGCATAATCAGTGGACACAAGACACTGGGAGGTAGGGGAGGAGGGGGGAAGATCAAGGGGGAAAATGGAGACTTATTTAACACTCTTTGTAACACTTTAAGCAATAAAACAAAATGTTAAAAAAAGCAATATATATATATTGTTTATAGAGAAAGTTGATTGATTCTAGAATCCAAGTAATTCCGGCCTTTCACAGACAGTAAAATTAGCATTATTCTAACTAGATGCAGAACTAAACACCAAGGTAATATCTAAAATCTAAACACCTGAAAATAAAGGTGAAATCTAAAATGAAGTAAACTCTGTAATTGTTCTATATTAAAACTCATGAGCATTAGGTGATAAACAATGTGCTGGTGTTAGCAAATTGTGTGAATGTAACAGTTGCCAAGCTGTCCAGTTTTTTAATAAAGGAAATGAGGAAAACCCACATGGAATTTATATTCCTGTATATTTTCAAGACTGAATAAATCATAAATGAATCATTTTGACAATGTATTAAATATTTCCCTGGGACTGATTGTGAGTGCTTACAGAGACCAAGTTTTCTAGCCTCAGATAGTTTAGGTTCATAGGATTGAAGTTGTTCAAAAGATTGAGGTCAGCCCTAACCAGTTGGGCTCAGTGGATACAGCGTCAGCCCGCAGACTGAGGAAGGTTCAGGGTTCAATTGCAGTCCAGGGCCAGTACCTTGGTTACAGGCTTGATCCCCAGTAGGGGGCACGCAGGAGGCAGCTGATCAATATTCCTCTCTTATCCATGTTTCCAACTATTCCTCTCTGGAAAAATCAATAAAATATATTGTAGAGAAAGATTGAGGTCATACAATGGAAAGCAGACGTAGAGCTTAAAAATGAGATATACAGTAAAAGACAATCCATTGTGTGGATGTCAGACAACCTCTTTCCCCAGCCACCCTTTTCATATTTAGTTAAACCTTGTCCATTGAGCTTATGAGCAAAGGGACTCTGTTGGCTGGGGCGGATTACTCAGAAGCTCAGGAAAATGGACTTTCCCTGGCTGAGGTTGAGGCTGAGCATGAACATGCCCAGAGCAAAGATCAACATTCCACACACAATCTGACACCATGCCCTCATGTATCGGCCAGCTACCAGGTTGTACAGAGACCACACTGAAGCACCTTCATGGTCAGCACTTTTTCTCACTGAAACCGACACTGCGCGTGGCTCTGTACTTCCACTTCCTGCCAATAGCACTTCTGCCACTCAGCACTGATTCTGAGGAACACATTTTGCAGTAAGTGAAGGTCAAGATGGGGCTCATGTACATAAATGTAAATGATTTGGCTATAATCCTAATTATGCTGAAGCAGCCGGCCTGAAGGAATGGCGATATGGCCTTTAAAGTTTCCATTAAATGAGGACAATCTTTAACCCTGCTGAGGAAAAGCTCCCTCTGATACAGTATATGCTCAGAATCAGGGACCATATACAGAGTAGTCTCCAAAGCTGGGGTTTGCAGGAGCAGGAATGAAAGGGTGAACATGGGATAGCTCCTCTAATTGTTATCCTTTATGGTGCACCAGTGACATAATTGCTTGACATTTGGACTCTTTGACTCCTAATGCCAGTCAATCAACATGAAAAGAAGCAAGTTTTTATACTGGCCAGTGTGAATGGTCCTGACTATCAAGGGGGAATTATATTGCTACAATACATTGGGGGTAAACAAAAAGTGTTTGGAATATTAGGGACAGTCTAAGCCTCTTATTTGCATTCAAGGGTTAAAATATTTAAAGAAAAAACGATCCTGATAGACAGTTTTTCTAATGACCAAGACTCATCAGGAAAAAATACTTAGGTCATCCAATAAGGCAGGGAACCAGGATCAGCTGGTTCACAGTTCAGGACAAAGGGAATAGAAATGAGCAGTTATGATCACAAACATCATAAATAACTTATGATCATGTGACCAATTACAGAAATAAAGACTTTATTAACTGTAATTATTTCTGCCTTATTTTCATATGGATATATTTACAAATATATTGAACAGTTCTTTCCTTTTTTATTTCTACTCATTCATACATTTACTATGTATTCTTATTAACATAAGAATAGTTCATAGTAGTTAAATTGTATTCAATAATCCAATGGTGAGTATGTCTGGTCTAAAATCAAAATGAGCATCAAAAAAAATAAAATAAATTGGCCTTTGGTATATTGTTTCATCTTTGGCAGAAATAATTAGTGCATTTGTGATTTTATTAAAGATAAGTGTATCATGAAGAGATTCATTTAGTTTATAGCAGTGGTGACAAGTTGTGAAGAATTGAGGATATGGGTTTTCCATTGCGTGAGGATTCACTGACAAGAATAAACTGCCCACTTAATCATTTATAAAATAAAACACTATTACATTTTAATTCAATTATTTTCTTGTATTATAATTCACTGATATGCAATAAAATAATTTCACTAGTATGGAAATAGATTTCTTCAAATTTGAACTTTTTTATGTTTCTCGGGCTTCCTTAAAAAAAAATCTATCCCTGTTGTGGTGACCCCTCATAGGGATTTATGCTTATACTAGGGGTCCATGCATGATTTCATGCACTGGGAGAGGGGTTCCTCAGCCCAGCCTGCCCCCTCTCACATATTGGCAGCCCTCAGGGGTCCTACTGATGGTTTAGGCCTGCTCCCTGCTCCCCTTGGGGAACGAGCTTAAGCCACAGTCTGGCCTCCCTTTGTGGGAGGCGACCAGGCTAATTAGGGGAAGCCACCAGTCCCATCACCGCCGCTGCTGCAGCCACTGCCAATCACTGCAGCCACCAAGGTGTTTTCATCAACAGGGACTCCAGTCCCTTCACCATGAAAAAATGACAACTTTCTTTAGGCATTTTCAAGATGTGTCTTTCATAGGATATGACATTTCTTTCTTTTTCTTTTATCCTAACTTGAAGATATGTTTCTATTGATTTTTAGAGAATGTGACAGAGAATGGAAAAACAGAGAGAAAGATCAAAGTGAGAGGAACATTTTGATTGGTTGCCTCCTGCATATGCCCTGACCTGGGCCCAAACCAAGAAGGAACCTACAACTTAGGTACATGCCCTTGGTCAGAATTGAACCCAGACCCTGCAGTCAGCAGGCTGAGGCATTATGCACTAAGCTAAACTGGCTAGGGCAGGATATGACATTTCTTAGCCCTCCACAGTGGACCTTCATTTTTTTTTCTCCAGGAGTGTGGTGGAAAACCCCTAGATCACCTTTTTGGATTCTTATTACCCAAGTTACTAAGAATATTACCAGTGGCATACAGGGAGCTTAGCCAATGAGCATTAAGAAAAGGTGTTTATAACCTCTGGCTGAGGTTGCAGGCCTGGGCAGAAGACCCCCAAGCCCCTCTGATCACCTGCTTCACAGAGCCCAGGCCTCTGCGATCACTGGCTCTGATCCTGCCCCCTGCCATCGCTGGCTCTGCCCCTGCCCATGGCAGCATCTGTGGCTATAGGAGCACCTATCTTTGTGATGGAGTGATGCCTAATTTGCATATTACTCTTTTATTAGATAGGATTCAGTTGGTTTTTCTGAACTCATTTGTATTGCTATATGAGTTTTTGCCTGATGTATTCTCTAAGGAACTCGGGTGCTATAATTTAATGTTTGCTTGTTAGTTTTCATTAGACACTATATTATTGTATGACATTTGACTTACCAGGAAAATTGCTAGGCTGTATTCCTTACTCCAGAGCTTTATAAGCTAATAGCGGTATCTATTTTATACAAAGTTGGTACTCTATTTCAGTGTACACAAACGTAAGTATTTCTACTGAATTATAGTTTTCAGTATAGTCTACTCTTTAAAAAATCCAGGAAAGAACATTAAATATCTTTCTAGATTTGCATAGTAAAATCTACTTAGTGTCTTTATTTGCTATGATGCATATTCAGCAACACCATAACTTACATAAAACTGTATTTTATGTATATAGTTTAACAGCAGATAAAATTAAACTCTATTGTTTATGGTGATCATAAATCAGTAAGTAAGCAACAAAATAATTATCCAAATCATGATTCTAGTTAATTCTAAGGCCAAAGGAATAGCACAAAGAGCTTTTGCAGATGAGAAAATGACTGTATTTGGACTGTGTAACTTTATTAATATCTGAGAATGTGTCATTGTATTAATATTTCCTTCTTGAATTGTAAAATTATACTTCAATATGACATGAAATACATGATTAATTTATACTAAATTTATAATTGTCCCTACATATATGCTAACATTACAAATATAGTATTTGTTTGGATGAAAATAATTCAATAACTGATAAATAATAAATATAATAAAGAGTTTCACATAATCACAATTGTAAATCAACTTTTGTACCAACCTGTATACACAGTGTGTGTGTGTATATATATATATATATATATATATATATATTGGAGTTTAGAACTAGTCACTCCAAGGTGTGACTCTGTGGTATGTGGATTATATTTGAACTAAAGGTAACCAAGACCCTGTGGGCTCCACTTTAACACCTAACCTCCCCTCTTAAATACCTAGAAGAATTTGAATTAAGAGCCTTGCCCGTAATAAGAAATTACCAGAGGTCACCTGTTTTGACCCATCTGTATGGCTGAGCAAACTACTAACAACTGAACATCTGTTCTTACTTCTGAAGCCCCAAGGTGCGTTACCTCACCCTCAGCTCAGAATGTCACATAGGCCTCATTCTCCCTTTCTGTCCCTGAACTCTATCGCATGCGGGGTCACTGACATTCTCATGGATGTGGGTTCCTGTGTGCATGAAATTCAATTTGATTTTTCTCCTGTCAGCGGTCTCATCCTGTCTCATGGCAATTTGATTATGCAACCAGTCTAAAGGAATAGAGTAGGGAAGGGAGGATGTTTTCCTTTCCCCCCAGGTGTGGTGCTGTGAGCAGGATGTTGATAAAATTCTCCACTGGCTCTCTGACTCGTGCCTCTCCAGGCCAGGAAAGCGACTTTCTCCCGAGGACTGCTGCAGATGAGGGGTCTTGGGGTGTCTGGCCCAGCCGGCAGAGGTCAGAGTCCTTGCCATGTCAGCGCATGCCCAGAGCCCTATGGGGCCTGGTGGGAGAGAGAACGCTGAGGATCCTTTTTTCTCTTTCTAAATTTATTGGCAGGAGGAAATATTTGTGGAAGTAGTCCCTGGACTTAGCCCTTTTCGTGAATTTAGGACTCTTGATTTTATCGACCCATTCCCTCCTAGGGATGGTCTCTCTTCTGTTTCTCTGTTGTGTCATGTGTTATAAAAAGGAATTCCACAGCGGGGGCCAAGCCCACCTCAAGGGATGAGGATTTTCCTTTTGTTCTGTTCTGTGTCCTGAGAGCGTGACCTTTTGAGCAGGGAGAGGATTTTCTCCCTGCCCTCACATCCAGCCACTACATTTCCTGGGGTGCATCTTGGTGGCCAGTAGAGTGGCTACCTTCTCTCCCCTCTTATAGTCCCATTTATCCTCCTCTTCTTCTCCTGGAGCCTCTAGAGATCTTTAGGATCTCTGAGCGGCTTGGTTAACCCCCACTTCTCAAAACCCAGCTTTATCAGCTCAGCTAGTCCCCTTAGAACAGAAGACTCCAATTTCTCCAGACAACTAGCTGCCTATTTTAGTTTCCCTTTTTTTTTTCAGAAGACCCTCAGGGGGCTCTGATACCTGACTTACAAGCTAAGGGCCTTAAAGTGCACTCCTGTACATGTGAAAACTCAGGAAGTAAATTTTTAAGAGCCACCAGGAAGACTTGCTTTGCTGTCCCTTATGATTCCTACTTTGAGGACTTTTCAAACAGTCCCTGGCAGCTTCAGACATTCATATGCAAGGTCCATAGTGGATGTACCCTGGGCCTTCCATGCAAAGGATTCATATCCTCTGGACACTGGCTGACCTTTTAAATTATAAAACTCTCTTACTGCTTCTCTCAGAAGATCCAGCACAATTTATAGGAAGATTGGTGGCAGTTTATAATCCCACTAGCAGAGACCCTGAGTGGCTACTAAAGGGCATTCTTCCAGCTCATGATTATGCTATAGTTATCAAACAGGCCAGGAGGTGCCCTGGAGAAAACCCTCCTCACAGGAGAAATGGATGGCTGGACCCTCTGCCAGAACCCTTGCAAGTGACCAGGAAATGGCTCTGCTGGAGGCTGAGTCAAGGTTTAAATGCAAGGGAGCTTATAAAGTTTTCCTCTGAAAGTGAATTGGTCAAAGATTGACTTATGTACTCAGAAAGAGATAGAGCTTCCAAAGGCTTTCATTGAATGCTTTATACAAACTTTTCAAAAGACACGTAGCATTAAATTAGGAAACTGCAGAACACTGGAACCTCTTAGAATCTGCTTTAGTAGGAAATCTTCTCCCTGATATTAAAAAAATAATAATAACAACACACACACACACACACACAAACACATCCACAGATAACTGATAATAGAGGCTGCCACCCAATTCTCTGAGAATCATTTACAGGAAAGCAGAAGGACAAAAAGAATTCAAGGCAGCGATTTTGGCTCTGCAACTTGAGTCTTTAGAGAAGCAAAACTCTGACTCCGAGAATCAATCAAAGCCCACTCAGAGCACTTCCTATTTGTCTCCAGACACTTGCAGGCATTGCAGGAAACCAGCGCAGTGGAAGACAAACTGCCCTGCGCTGAGGAGGAAGGAAAGTTCGAAAAGCAACTGCCCTACATCCCGACGCTCACAAGGTTCATTTTTCTCTCTTGTCTCCATGTAGAAACTTTACTTTTAAAATATGTCCTTTTCTCCTCTCCCTTTGAGTCAGGTCTCATCCAGCACCCTGTCTCACCTGCCTCCTTCTCCCTTGCACGCCCACTCCCTTAACCATTAAGCCTCAGGACAATGAGGTTCTGACCCCCATCAAGTAATCTTAGGAACAAAATCTCTGGTCTATGGGTCCCAGAAACAGAGTTTTTGGTCCAACTGGAGATAAGCTCTAGGCCTCATTGGGTTTCAGCTCCAGGCCCAGAAAATCAGAGAAATAAGAGGAAGAGACACCAAGGCTGACATCAGGACCAGATGCAATGACCTATGGCTCCGTACACTAGCACCAACCCATCGGTCGAGATCAGGACCCACACCCCTACCTCCCTTAGTCACCATGGTCAGTGACTTTTCCACTCTCTAGCCCATCCCCTGGAAGCTATCCTGGAACCAGGTCTTTGAGCATTAACTCCCCTATTTTCCAGAGTGGGCAGCTTCTTAAGAAATAAGCCCTTACTATAAGCCAGTCGGAGAAAGAGACGCATCACATGATCACACTCATACATGGAATCTAATAAACAAAATAACCTGACTTACAAAAATAAATCCAGAGACATGGATCCATGAACAGACTGACCAATTTCAGAGGTAGGGTGGGGGTTCGGGTGGGGTGGGAAGGGCAGAGATTAACTGGGGAATTTATATGTATATATGCATAGCCCATGGACACAGACTTGGGAAAAACAACAACAAAGCAGACATCTGTAATATTTTCAACAACAAAGATACATTTTTTTACAAATAAATAAACCATTACTTTCTTTGCTGTAAACGCCTGTTGGTGTCTTATTGGGCTCTAGTCCTTTTTAGTCTGGTAACACCTCTGACTGGCAGTTCCTCCTTAAATGATGGGGTTGGCCAATTCAATTACAGCCCACAACCCACCATTAAGCTTAAAGCAGAGGAGCAGAAGTGGACTTCCTAATTGACACAGGTGTGCCTTTCTCTTCATCCCTTCAGGGGATCTGTCATTACCCGTTAGCTCTCATTCTATTCTATTGGAATTTCTGGGCAACTTACTTCATTGCTCATATCTCAGTCCACCCCAATATCCTTTGGTCCTCTTAACACCCATCATGCCTTTTCAGTTTCAAATTGTTCCCCAACAAATTTCAATGGCAGAGACTTGCAATGCAAATTTCATGACACTATAAAATGTAGCAAAGTGGTGTTTTTATTTCCCTGCCCTCACACTGAGTCCCAAATCTCTTACTTTCTTTACCAGAAACTTATTTTGATGTAAATTCCTCTGAAGGGGATGATTTTTTAAAAACATGTCCCTGTTAGCTTCTGGGACACATGCACAAATGAAGTCAGATTGCTAGGGAGGGCAGGGTCTGTGCACATTATTTGAAAAAACAATAAACAGGTTCCACCAGTAGCCCAATACCCTCTCTCAGAGAGTCGGAGAGAGGAAATGAATCTATAATTGACTCCCTTTGCAGTAGAGTGTAGTATAATTTTACTTCCTTACTCCAGTCTTGCCAGTAAAGAAAGAGGCAACTTTGATTCTGATGGGAATTAAATTTATGGGTTTATATAGGACCAAAAAAACCATAAATTCTTTTGTAATTCCTTGCTAACCAGTGGTCCCTCGTCTAGCAACTATGCTTACCTCCATTCCACCTGACACAGCCTGGTTTACAATAGTTGATCTCTGCTCAGCTTACTTTTCCGTGTCTTTGCATCAACTCTTTCAGCATTTACATGTAAAGCCAGGCAATTAACATGAACTCACATAGCTCAGGTATAGTGTGAGTCCCCCTCAATAACTCCCCTAATACTTTAAGCAGACTTAGACTCAGTAGTCAGTTTCCACGCTTTGTCAGTGTGTAGATGACCTTTTACTCTGTAATTAAACTAGGCAGGGAGCTCTTAAAGACTCCCTCTTTCTCCTAAGGGCAATAGCTGAGCGAGGAGGCCATGAAGACTCCAGACCGAAACTCCAGTGGATAAAAAGAACTGTTACCTACTCAGGACATGAGCTATATCAGGGCATTCAAAAGCTACAGGCACTTTATCCATCCCTCTCCCCGAAACGCAAACACGGTTAAATCAATTTCCAGAGGCAGCTGGCTACTGCCGCCAAAGGATTCCTAGTTGTGCAGCCCTTGCTCACTCTCTGCAAGCTTTTCCTCCAGGTAACATCCCTGAGCCGATTCCCGGTCTTCAAAGGCACTCACCTCCCTTGAAGTCTTAAAATTAGCTTTGTCCACAGCACTGGCTCTTGGCTCACCTAATTTTGACAAACCTTTTCATCTGTAGGACCATCAAAATGAAGTTGCGGCAGACATCCCGGGACAGTCCTTTTTGCCTCTCAGTTATGTCCTCTAGCATATTTCTCATGCCCATTAGACTCTGTGGCAACAGGCAGGCCCCCATACCTGTGTGTGGTGGCCTCGGTGGTGACCTTGACCCACATTAGCCTCCCCCATTCTTCTCTAAATCTCCCTGCTGTGCCTGCTGGCTTACAAGTTCATAGTATACAGCGCCTCTCCACATGGCCATAAACCACCTATAAACAGACACTTTTGGCTAAGTAAACCTACCATCGGACATCATTGTAACACTTTGAATCCAGCTCCTTGACTATCCCTCCCCAGTGGCAGAGAACCCATTCTATCCCCCAGGATTGCCTGACAGCTATAGAAATGGCCTCAAAGCCATGAGAGGGTCTCTCAGACATCCTCTGAGACAACCCAGACTTCCTTTTATTTTCTGACGGCTCCTGTAAATGATACATAAAAACTCTAATTTCCCCACATGACACACCTGAGGCACATGTTTTGCCCACTATAAAATCAGCCCAAGCAGCTGAATTCATAACTGTTCTTAAAGCTTGCACATTGTGGGAAGGAAAAGCTGCCACTATTTATATAGATTCCAGTTAAGCCTCTGGAGTCTGTCATGCTGTTGGCACAATTTGGAAATTGTGTGAATTCTTAATGTCTGTGGGTACTCCTCCTGCTAATGAGCATGTAATCGTGGCCCTATTATGAGCTATTCACCTCCCTTCTATAATTGCTCCTGTTAATTTTTCAGCCCATACTGAGGAGACCAACACTACATCTATAAGAAGTGACAGGGCTGACAGAGCTGTTATAATATGCAGCTCAAAATGAACCCCCTAATCCTTTCTCCACTCAATTTTTAAACCTGTCTTTATCCTGATGGATATTATTAACTATTAGGCAAATGCCCCACAATCTGAAAAAGACAAATGGATACAAAGGGTGCCAAACAATTATTTGCCTGATTATACCTTGGGCCAAATGGACTTCCTAGAGCTCTTTTTCTAGTCACTCTTTGGCTTGCACTTCTGCCCGCCCCCCCCACCCCACAATGGGAGATTTGTGCAACAGGGAGGGAATAGTTAAGGAACTAAAAGGCCATTGGCTTTGCCCTGGCATCCACAACATTTCCAAACAAATCATTGCCCACTGCACTACTTGTAAATCTCACCAAACTTCTGGGAGGAATCAATACACCCCGAGAAGTCCTCCCACACTGCCTTTGCAGCACTCCACAGGGAATTCACAGACCTGCCCCCAAGCTGCCTTACCTCAGCTTTTCAGAATGCCCTATATGCCTCCTTTTAACTTTCTGTCCCTGACTCTCTCATGTATGTGGGGTTACAGTGTGCATACAATTAAATTTCATGTCTTTTTTTCAATAGGTGTCAAGCCATCATATAGATTATTCAACCAGACAAAAGAACCAGAGGAAGGGAAATGAAGGATTTTTTTTCCTTTTACTCACTATATATCTATATCTATCTATCTATCTATCTATCTATCTATCTATATAGATAGATATATATATATATAGATATCTATCTATATAGATAGATATAGATATATAGATATATAGATATATAGATATATAGATATATAGATATATGTCTATATATATCTATATATATCTATATATATCTATATATATATGTATATCTATATCTATCTATATCTATATCTATATCTATATCTATATCTATATCTATATCTATCTATCTATCTATATATATATATCTATATATATCTATATATATCTAGATATAGATAGAGAGAGAGAGAGAAAGAGAGATGGCATATAGATTATCATATAAAATAAGGCTGAATTTTATTAATTATTTCTACCCTTTTGATAGTAAAATCCTCTATGCAAGGAAAGTATATTTATTTGTTGTTCAATTAATTGATCCAACAATCTATTTTTTTATGTGACTGTTTATCTATCTATCTATTGACCTATCATCTATTTATGTACTCATTCATCCATCAATTGCCAAGGATACTTCCTGGTCTGAATTCTAAACTAAATAATATTTTGTAATAAATAAATAATAAATTAAAAATAATAAATGAATAAAACTATTTAACTAACATAAAAATAGTATTATTCTTCTAAAAACTGAAATACTAAACATTTACCACTACAATTTTAAGTTCAAAATATAATTTTTTAGTGGCAAAACTGTTGTTTAGAATGTGATTACATTCTAAAATTAAACCAGTATATAAGGTGGTTTGTAAGCGTGTGTATGTGTGTGTGTGTGTGTAAGTGTGAAAAAGAAAACAGGGGAAGAGAGAGAATAAAGAAAGAAAATCTTCACAAGTGTATTTTGTTATTTTCTATCTTATATAATAAAAGCCTAATATGCTAAGTATCTGACCATTTGACCAGTCGCTATGATGTTCACTGACCACCAGAGGACAGACGCTCTGACCAGTTGGTTAGCTGGCCTGCCGGGTTACAGCTGATTGGGACTGGGCTGGACATGCCCTGGAGCCCTCCCATGGTCCCTCCCCAACCCTGATGTGCAACAGTGGGGTCCCTCATCCTGGCCTGTGCCCTCTCACAATCTGGGACCCCTCAGGGGATGTCAGAGAGCTGGTTTGGTCCGATCCCCACAGGCCAGGCCGAGGGACCCCACCAGTGCAGGAATCCATTTCCTGGGCCTCTCGTATTGAAACAATTGAATAAAATTGTGGATATTTGTCATAAGGAATCTCATATGGAAATTAAGTTATATTTTTAAAGACATTTTACTAAACTTTCTTCTACATTATTTTATATATAAAGGTTGATACTCTGCTTGGGACATCACTCTTAAAAAAAAAACAAAAACCTCCTTCGTTGTTCTTATGGAACTTCTCTATGTTCCTATATGTTTGGTTAAATCTCTTACTTACTAGTAATTCCTACCTGTTTTATTTGTAGTAAGGTTGTATTAGCTCTCTGTCACTCTGTAGCAAAGTACCAACAATTTAGCAGCTTAAAATGATACAAGGTTCACAAGACGGCAGGTTGCTAAATGTTTTAAATCTTTATCTGAGGATGTTTTTCCACTGCTTTTTAGAGAGAGGAAGGGGGAGAGAGAGAAATGAACCTGCCACCCTTAGGTGAATGGAACGACTCTCCCACCCAGCCCCACTGGCCAGGGTGACAGCTTGACAATTTAAAGACAGCAGACGCCCAAGACAGGAGCAAGCCTGCCATCAAGACACAGTCCTACACATTGTCATCACGGGAATGACATTCGAGCACTTTTTGCAGTTCTGTTGGTAAGAAGCAAGTCGGTCCTACCCACACTCAAAATGTGTATAAGGAAGCGAATATCGTAGTCTCCACCTTAGAATCTGTCTGCCACAATGTTTTATCCTTTTATGAGACTTTCATTTAATACTGGGGCCCAGAACATTATTTCTTACATAGTAGTTTCATATTATCTATGTCAAATTTATGGTTAAAACTTAAGGTTAGTTGACTTGTTGATGATAGCCATTCTGACAGGTGTGAGATGGTACCTCGTTGTTGTTTTGATTTGCATCTCTCGGATGATTAGTGACTTTGAGCATGTTTTCATATGTCTCTCAGCCTTATTTATGTCCTCTTTTGAAAAGTGTCTATTTAGGTCTTTTGCCCATTTTTTATTGGATTGTTTATCTTCCTTTTGTTAAGTTGTATGAGTTCCCTGTAAATGTTGGAGATTAAACCTTTATCAGTGATAACATTGGCAAATATGTTCTCCCATGTAGTGGGCTTTCTTGTCGTTTTGTTGATGGTTTCTTTTGCTGTGAAGAAGCTTTTTATTTTGATGTAGTCCCATTTGTTTATTTAGTTTCAAATGCCCTAGGAGCTGTATTGGTGAAGATATTGCTTCAGCATATGTCTGAGATATTGTTGCCTTTAAATTCCTCTAGTATTTTTATGGTTTCCCGTCTTACATTTAAGTCCTTTATCCATTTTGAGTAAATCAAAAAACGACAAGTGCTGGAGAGGATGCTGAGAAAAAGGAACCCTCCTGTTGGGAATGCAGACTGGTGGAGCCACTATGGAAAACAGTATGGAGTTTCCTCAAAAAGTTAAAAACAAAACTCCCATTTGACCCTGTGATCCCACCCCAGGGAATATATCCCAAGAAACCAGAAACACCAATCAGAAAGGATATATGCATCCGTATGTTCATAGCAGCACAATTCACCATAGCTAAGATTTGGAAACAGCCTAAGTGCCCATCAGCAGATGAATGGATTAGCAAACTGTGGTACATCTACACAATGGAATACTATGCTGCTGTAAAAAAGAAGGAATTCTTACCATTTGCAACAGCATGGATGGAACTGGAGTTCATTATGCTAAGTGAAATAAGCCAGTCAATGAAAGAAAAATACCACATGATCTCTCTCATTTATGGATAATAAAGAACATTATAAACTGAAGAACAAAAATAGATGCAGAGGCAGAGCTGCATCAAACAGACTGTCAAACTACAGCGGGAAAGCTCGGGAGGACTTCATGGGGGGGGTGGTAAGAGATCAACTGAAGGACTTGTATGCATGCATATAAGTATAATCAATGGACATACTTTGGGGGAGGAGAGAAGGAGGGAAAGTCAAGGGAAAAAATGGAGACTTATCTAATACTCTTTGTAATAGTACTTTAAGCAATAAAAGAAAATTTTAAAAAGCACACAAAAAACTTAAGATTATCTCTAGTGTCAAATATGAAAGTCCTCTCCTCCAGTCAGTCAGCTTCATTGTATACTGATCACATATGTTCATTCAAGAAATGAAATTGCAGTTAATTAATTTATAATAAGTCATTGTTTTAGTGTAAATCAAGAAAAGTGAATAATCTAAAGCGTTTAGTGCATGTGTGTGTGTGTGTGTGTGTGTGTAAAACAGGCTAAACTAAAGGCTTTTTTTAAAAGAGGGAAGGGGAACTCCAGAGTAACAAATACAAAAATATTAGCATGGAATTCTTCTTCTAATAGGTGGCTCTAAAAATACCTCCTATATAAATAAAAATCATGAAGAAAATATGAATATTTTACCCTAAAAAATGAGTATGTTTCTCATTTTCCTTCTTTTAATCTTACGTATGTTTGCTGCTATAATGTATGCATTGTGTATTGTGCTTTATAGATATTTAAAATAGTGGCATCTCATCCATTCAGATACCTAAAAGGGAAATCCCAGCTTACATGTACAGATTTATAAAGACTTTTATGTAAAATCATTTGTTTCTTTAATTAAAAAATATTTGTCTTTATAGCTTGACTGATTTTTACTCATTATTAAGCACTGAGTCTATTACACAATGAATATAAATAAGCGTTTTTACTGTGTACCCTCACAGAAATAATAACCACAATAAATATGATACAAGCCATACTTGGAGAGAAATTTCCCTACAGAGGGAAATATATCAAGAATATTCGCATAGATGTTCAACACAGTGAATGTACTTAATGCCTAAAAATGGTTAAAATGGTAAATTTTATCTTATATATATTTTACCACTATAAAAAATGTATTAAACCCTGGCTGGTATGGTTCAGTTTGTTGGAACATTGTCCTGTGCA
>PVJC01012964.1:0-38812 GCA_004026665.1 Murina feae
CCGCCGGCAGCCCCCTCTGAGCCAGGAATTCCCCGGCCCCCAAATCCAAGGGGACACTGGGGGCATGAACCTGGGTCCTGTTCGCTCCTCCCCCGCAGTGACCCCCCGACCTCCTGCAGTCGCCCCGGCCATGTCCGAGGAGCTGGCCGCCGGCCCCAAGGAGAGCCCGCGGGCGCCTCGGACGGGCCCCCGCGAGGTGTGGAAGAAGGGCGGCCGCCTGCTGTCGGTGCTGCTGGCCGTGAACGTGCTGCTCCTCGCCTGCACGCTCGTCAGCGGCGGCGCCTTCAACAAGGTGGCCGTGTACGACACCGACGTGTTCGCGCTGCTCACCACCATGATGCTGCTGGCCGCGCTCTGGACCGGCTTCTACCTGCTCCGCACCGCGCGCTGCCCCGACGCCGTGCCCTATCGGGATGCGCACGCGGGCCCCATCTGGCTCCGAGGTGCCGGGGACAGCGAAGGCGGCGGTGGGGTGGGCCAGACAGGGAGCTGGAAGCTGGGGCTCTCCGAGGATTTGGGGAGAGTGTGCGTGGAGGGAGAGGGCTTAGACGTGGCTGAGGGAAGGTGGGCAGCAGGTGAGGGAGAGGAGGCAGGGAGAGGGTGCTGGAGGGGGAACCTCTTGGCCTTGTCTGAAGATCAAGAAAGGGTGGTCCTGGGAGACCTTCTGATGGAGAGCCGAGAAGTGGTGACAGCTGCAGCCAGAAGAAATGGTGGAGGGCCCTTCTCCCCTACTATTTAGCCCCAAAGAGATGGGAGCTCAATGGGCCATCCATCCATCCACCCACTCAGTCATACACTCATCCTTCCATCCACCCCCTCATCTTTCAGTCCATCCATTCACCTCTACACCTATTCATCCATCCACCTAGCCAGCCAGCCAGCTGCTGTCAGACCCCATTCATCCGTCCATCCACCCAACCAGCCATTCATCTAGTCAGCTCTCCCCAGACCCATGAGCCTCCTCTCCCGCCTCTCTGATCCACTCCCCCCACCCCATTTCCAGGTGGGCTGGTGCTGTTTGGGATCTGCACCCTGGTCATGGATGTCTTCAAGACGGGCTACTACTCCAGTTTCTTCGAGTGCCAGTCGGCCATCAAGATTCTGCACCCTCTCACCCAGGCTGTGTTTGTCATTGTCCAGGTGGGTGGGTGGAGGGGTGGGAGGAGGGTCCTTGACTGTGGTGGTCGGGAACCAGCACCCGGAATGGGGTCTTATTCTACCCTGAGCAGCCAGATGATGTGGGGATAGGACTGTGGAGGCCATGGGACACTTGGTCGCACTTGATCATGAAGTAATATCCACTCCGGGGCCCTGTGGTTTCACGTCAGCCTGAGCAGTGCCACCAGTTCACGCCTGAGAGGTGTGAGTCGTGGCAGCCACACTGGCTCCCAGAACCTGGCCTGTCCTCCCTGCATGCCGTGGAGGGTCCTGCCCTGGGCATGGCCAGTTTGCCCTCAGCCTTGGCCCCAGTACAGTATCATGTATTTGTTCAGGAAATAGGGTATGCTGTACCTGGAGTTTTTTCCTAGATGTTCAAATATATATATATATATATTTTTTTTTTTTTTTCCTTTATGGCATATATAACACTTTGAAAGATCTTCCTTCCAAGCTGAGGCAGGACTGGCCCTCCCTGGGACCACCAGACTGACCCGGCCCTGTAAGACCAGAATAATGACCACGTGTGGTTCCTCCCCTGAACCATCATCCCCGGGGCCAGTTTGTCCACAATTCAACACATATCTGACTGCAATGCATGGCCTTTTAGTCTTTTACTTGTTGTGGGTTTGAAGAATACTCAGGCAAAAGGAAAACACAGATACCCCACGCAGTACGGACTGGTGGGCAGCCGGAGGAGGGCAAGGCCCTGCAGGGCAACCAAGGAGGAAGATGGGGCGAGGGTGCTGCCAAAGCCACTGAGAAGTCACCAGAGAGTCTTCCTGCCTGAGGCTGGCCTTGCTCCCGGGAATAAACAACCCCCCGAACTCTGCCAGCCTCGGCCCTGCGCCTCCAAGGCGCAGGAGTCTTACAGATGTCATTTTACGAATGATTAAAGAACAGAACACTGTTTGATGGGAATTGTTCCTGGCCTCGTTTTGTGCTGCTAAAATAAACCTAACAACTTAGTGTGAGGGCTTCAGCGGTAGAGAGGGCTACCTGGCATGGCCGTGGGCACTCGAGTTCAGCTGTGTTTGCTCTGCAGGGTCATTGACCTCGCCACTCTCTCTCCACGCAGACTTACTTCCTCTGGGTCTCGGCTAAGGACTGTGTGCACGTGCACCTGGATCTGACCCGGTGAGTGCCCGGCCACAGCTCATGGCCCTGCAGCATGCCGGTGCTCACCTGTGTGAGAGATGAGGGCTGCCAGCCTGAACCTGGGGCCTCTCTCTGTCCCTTAGGCAGCCTGATTTCCATTTCCATCACTCCGTGCAGTGTGTGTGTGTGTGTGTGTGTGCACCTGCATGGCTTTGGCGGGATGGGCTGTACAGTGCATTAATGTCCTTTTCCCCAGGAGAGGGAGTAGGGTGGCCTGAGCCCCTGGATCACCCCCTTCCCCCCGCATCCCCGCATCCCTGCATCCCCATCAGGCTGTTTTTTCCAGACTCTGCTTCCTGTTCACACAGGGGCCTGACTGTTCCTGTGTCTCAGCACCATCTCCCGCTGTAGCTCCCGACCCTCTCTCCATCTTGCTAGCGACCCAAGATGAGCCAAAGGGTCTCACTAGCCTCTTTGCTCTCCCTCCCCAAACAGGTGTGGCCTCATGTTCACACTCACCACCAACCTGGCCAACTGGATGGCGGCCGTGGTAGATGAATCCGTGCACCAGGCCTACTCCCACAGCAACGCCAGCCATGCCCGTCTGGCTCCCGACCGTGAGTGCCACGCCAGATGCCCCTGTGACTCTGGGCCTCAGGCTGGGGGCTTTGCTGGCTTGCAGAGTGGATCTCTGCGCCCTCCCAGGAGAGCTACCTCCTGTTCCAGGCTCTGGCTCTGACGCTGACCTGTGGGTGTAGGTGACCCAGGAGGGCCCAGTGTTGGGGGCACCTTCTCACCCTGGAGCACGCAGCCTTGGTCCCACTGTCCGGGCCCCCATTCCACTGAAAAAGGGGGGTTGGGCTCCCAGAAGAAAGGGCAAGGGCGATGGAACTGGAGGGAGGGGAAGGGAGCAGAGTGTCATGGGATCAGATGGAGAGCCTGGCAAGGAGAAGCTAGAAGTATAGTCACGATGGCAATAGTGGCCACCCGCTGAGCTCTGCATGCCAGCCACCATGCCAAGTGTGTGAACCCTCATGTTACTGAACCCTCACAGCCTCCCTGTGAGGTGGGTGGCATCAATATTCCCATTTGCCAGGAGAAGAAACTAAGGCACAGCGAGGTTGTACAGCTTGCCCAAGGCCACAGAGCTTGAAATCAGGCAACTAGTGTTCAGATCCATCTTTGCTTTTAACCAAAATGCCATCCCGAGGAAGAATGGGGTCCACAGTCCCCCTGGTCCTACTTCTCTAGGGCCCCCCACTGTTTAGGACCAGACAAATGACTAAGTCCATCTGGACTTCGCCTGAAGACACAGGCACACCCCCAGTGTGGGAGAGTCCAGGAAGGGAAAGCGGGGGCCCAGCCCTCCCCCTGCCACCCTGGAGACCCCCAGCCCAGCAAGACTTACAAAAGGCCGCCTTTTACACACAGGGGGTTCCTGAGGTTGGCAAAAACCAACCCGGGGAGGCAGCCAATGGAATGTGCTGGGGCTGCAGGGGCACAGAGAGGCACGCTGGCAAGGTACCTGCGCCCGGCTCAGAGTCAGGTCATGTGCGTCAGCTCTGCCATCACAGGTCACTTTACCTCCGTGAGCCTCAGCTTCTCCATCTGCAAAACCAGCTGGCACAGTGCTGGGGATCGAAAGAGATGTTTGCCAAGGCCCAAGGCACCCTACGCAGCATGGGCGGGGTGCAGGACAAGGTCCCTTTTAGTGTGGTCCAGCCCAGGTTGCCAGGGGTCAGGACCCAGACCTGGGCCCAGCAGCTGGCTTTTCAGGCTGCATCAGATGCTGGGGAGGGCTCAGAGGAAGCTGGAATTTTAGGGGTTCCCAAGAGGGCCACCTTCACCAGAAACCTTGCTGATGCCAGGGAGCCAGGGGTCATTCCTGGGGAGGAAGGGGGGGGACAGATGGACAATGCTTTCCTGAAGGAAGGGAATGGGGTGAAGTGGGCAGCTTTGCAGTTCAGTGTTTTGTTTTTAATTGAGCACTGGCTATTGTTTGCTGAAGTGTCCCACAGTCTCAGGCACACAGTAGGTGTTCAGCAAACATGTGTGGGATGAATGAACGTGCCAAGCCCAGCGTGGGTGTTTGGGATCCGGTAGTGAACGTGGCAGACAGAGAGGTCACCGTCCCTGGGTGAGGCTCTTCACATGGGGCTCCTCCAGGAAGAGGGCTGGGCGGTACAGCTCTGTGCCCGTCTCCCCACAGCGGAGCGCGCGGGCAGCCAGGCCGGAGGAGACTGCGCCTGCGCCACGACCATCTGCCAGATCTTCGAGCAGGGCTACTTCTACCTGTACCCCTTCAACATCGAGTACAGCCTCTTCGCTTCCACCATGCTCTACGTCATGTGGAAGAACGTGGGCAGGTTGCTGGCCTCCTCCACCCACGGCCATGGCCACGGCCACACCCCATCCCGGGGCAGCCTCTTTCGGGAGACATTCTTTGTGGGCCCGGTCCTGGGCTTGATGCTCCTCCTCGTGGGGCTGGCCGTCTTCATCATCTATGAGGTCCAAGTGAGCGGGGACGGGGACCACACCCAGCAGGCCCTGGTCACGTACTACAGCTTCAACATCGCCTGCCTGGGGCTCATGACCTTGGTCAGCCTGAGCGGCTCGGTCATCTACCGTTTCGACCGCCGGGCCATGGACCACCATAAGAACCCCACACGCACCCTCGACGTGGCCCTGCTGATGGGCGCTGCCCTGGGCCAGTACGCCATCTCCTATTACTCTATCGTGGCCGTGGTGGTGGGCGCGCCCAGGGACATGCTGGGGGCGCTCAACCTCACCCACGCGCTGCTCATGATTGCCCAGCACACCTTCCAGAACGTGTTTATCACTGAGAGCCTCCACCGGGGCCCGCCGGGGGCTGAGCCCCACGATGCCCCTCCCAAGGAACCCTGCCTGACCTTCGCCAACCCAAGTGCCCTCCACACTTTGCCAAGCTGCCCACCCACCCCCAGGTCGGGGGGCCCCAGCCTGGTGGGCCCTCAGGAAGCCATGGCCATCATCCTGCCCCCCCGGGTCCACTGGAGACGCCGGTGCCTGAAGGATATTTCTCTGTTTCTTCTGCTCTGCAACATCATCGTGAGTACCTGGTGGGGGGTGGGGGGGGCAGAAAGGAGATTCTTTCAGGGTTAGTCACTTGGCCTTCTCTGTCTTGGCCCAGCCTATTCGAGAATCTATGTCTGTCTAGGGAAAGAGTGGGTTCCGAGAGGGTCGGGTGCAGCCAGGCAAACTGCATCTTGGCACCCAGAGGACGGAGTCTTGGCATTCCGGCAGTCCTGGCATTCCGGCATCCAGGCAGCCAGCACAGGAGCCGGAAGGGTCCCAGGGAATGCTGGGGAGGGTGGAGGAGGAGGAGGCTGGGCCGAGGGGAGAGGGAGCTGTGAGAACTGATGTGGGGAGTGGGGGCCCTCACCCTCAGATGGGAGGTGTGACTGCTCCTGGGAGCTCATGACCACCCTGCTGCTTAGAATAACTGGGGCAGCAGCAGGAAGCAGCGGGGAGCAGTGTAAGTGTGAGTGGTGTATTAGCAGCCGCGGCCTGGCCCGGAAGGGGGGCAGGGTGCCCACAGCAACACCCCCTTCCCAGTGATTCAGCAAAGCCCCTGACTAAGAGAAACTCCTCTGGACCCCAGCAGACTTTACCCAACACAAATGTGCGCCGTGCATGGAAACTCTCCCCACAAGGATGCACCCCAGGAGAGGAGCACCCCTAATGTAGCTACCACCCCACTGCACAGACCTAATCCCCAGGGGAAATCTCTGACACAGGAACATGCGCCCGTGTGAGCACATCCCAGAGAGAGATGCACCGAGAGAAATTTCACTCGCTGTGAATATAATCCTTCCAGCTGTCACCTTCAATAGGAAAAAATACTCGTAATATAGAAACAGCCTTGATGTGGGTACATCAGTGTCAAACATCTCCAGAGCGATTCCACCCCATGAAAAGCACCAACCGAAGAAGAGAGGAACAATTTTTAAAACAGAAAAGAAAAACACCAACAATCCAGCCTAACTGTGGTGCGTTCTTAGCGAAGCCCCCACTGTAAATATGGAAAGGGATCCGCAATCTCCCACCTACCAGTGGCATCGCATCCTGAGCCGGGCCCCAGCCCCGGCCCCGCCCTCACCTGCTGGCCCCGCTCACTGGCTGGGAGTCACCTTGGGAAATGCTGTTTCTGCTCCAGGCACCTGAGCCTGGGTCAGCTCTGAGCGCATCATGTTATAGGACAGAAGCAGGTTGAGAAAGGGGCTGCGATGCGCCCCGTGACACAGTTAATTGGGGACAGGGAGGGTGAGGTCAGCCCAGAAGCCTTTGTTGTTTGCCTCAGAGCTCACACCAGAACCTCCTGGCTGGATCCCGCCCCTCCTGCCTTGGGCCTGGCTGATTTGCCACACATCCCTCCAGCTCTGATTTAGCCATTTCTAAATGTGTATCGAATTCTCACATCATCTAATGAACCCTCTTCTCCTCTCTCCATCCCACACGCGGGGCCTCCTATGGGGGAGCTGTGATCACAGGGGGAGTCCCACGGGGTGGGCAAGCTGAGACGGGCTCATTTCCTGAAGCTGAGAGAGCCCCAGTCCCTTCCAAGATGCGGGAGGTCGCCACTCAGCAACACCCAGCCCTTGCTGTCCCCCCAACTGCAGGGCTGGGACCCCCAGCGAAGCCCACCCACTTGGCCAGTCAGGGCCGAGTCCTGACACACCCTCTCCCCCACAGCTGTGGATTATGCCTGCCTTTGGGGCCCGCCCTCACTTCAGCAACAAGGTGGAGGTGGACTTCTACGGCTACTCCCTCTGGGCCGCCATCGTCAACATCTGCCTGCCTTTCGGCATCTTCTACCGCATGCATGCGGTCTCCAGCCTGCTGGAGGTCTACGTGCTGGCCTGAGGCCCCCGCAGACACGTGGAGGGGGGCTCAGCCAGCGCCCACCCAGAGACCCTTGGGAGTGAGCCCCCGGCTGGCACATTACCGCTCATTCCCCCACTGGCCCCAGAGTGGAAATTGCACAAAAGCTATTTTTTTCAGATGTTTTTAAATTGCAATCAGGATACGCCCAGCCACCCCTGGCATGACCCTGGTGCATGGGGCTACGGGGCAGGGACACCTCTCCCTAAAGCGTTTCTAGAACCAGGTAAGATCCGGAAGTGTCCATTGCTCCAGCTCCGCCCCTAGTCCCAGCCCTGTGACCTGGCCAGTGCTGCTGCCCCAGCTGGGAACCAATAAACCTGCAGTTCACCCCTTGTCCCCCACTTCTTGTGTCAGCCACCCCATACGACATGATCACAGGAGAGGATCTTGGGGGTCCCAGCTGGAGATTATCAGGTCTTAAGCTTTTTGGTGATTGAACCAAGGCTGAGTTACAACCCAGGTTCAGACCACGACCTGGGTGGCTAGACAGCGTCCCCAAGCTGCCCTCTTCTTCCCTGTATCTTCAAGGGAACACATTTTTCACGTGTCCCACAACACAGGAAAGGTTAGGAAGAACGGACCTAGTCCACCACCATTTTCCAAAGAACGACTCCAAGGCCCAGAGAGGTCATGGGACTTGCCTACGTCACACAGCTAAAGAGGGCCAGAGCCTTTGGACTAAATAATTTTCAAACAGCAGAGCATTTCCCCACAAGTGAACTATTTCAGGAACCCAAATTCCTACCATAGGCATGGACAGGGCTGTTCTAGTTTAACAGGAGTTGGGGATACAGACTTTCACCCCCTGGGCCTCCTTTCCCTCAGCACCCCCACTCCCTGGGGGTCCCTGAGACTCCTCTACAAAAGGCAGAGGGATGGGCTCTGCAGGGAGAGGGACTGAGACCGGTAAACGGAGGAAAAGAGGCCCAGGAGCTGGAAGAGGAGGAAGGATTGGTGGCGAGCTGAGTCGGGGTGGGGCCCCAGGCTGGGTGGAGAGGGGGTGGGAGGAGAGCGTGGGAGCAGCAGGACTGGACACAGGGGCACCCAGAGGAAAATGCCTGACAGCAGATGAGGTGGGCGCATCTCAGGAGCCACCGGAGACACGAAGAGGCCTGAACGGACAACTGCTCACCTTGCCCGCCTCCTGCCCTGTCCGCGTGGGGTCTCTTCGCCCCAACTTCCCCGCTGACTCAGGAAGAGAGGGCTCTGAGCCAGGGGGGCGACAAGGTTGCTGCGAGGTTGCAGCCACCTGGTGTTGACAGAAAAAGGCGACCCCAGGCCCAGGGGTTCCACCCCTGCTCGGAAGTCAGAGGACAGTGTGACCTGAACCCCCGCAGGACCAATACTGCGACCTAAGGACATGCACCCCACCCCACCCCACCCGACCCGTGACCCTGCGCCCCGTGCCGGCCCCGCCTCCGGCCCCGCCCGCCCGCCGGTCCAGCCGCCTCGCCATTGGCTGCTGCGTCCGGGCCGGAGCCCCCGGCGGGGTAATTAACGCAGGATTGATGACATCCCCAAAGTCAACAGAAAAATCGATGGGCCGGGGAGCCCGAGCGGCGGCTGCGCAGTCCCGCTGGGGAGGGCGTCGGGGGCGTCTGTCCGGGCGCCGGGGCCTCACCTGGAAGGACTGTGGGTGCTGCGGCCGCGGTCGGTGGTGAGCGGGCAGCGATGCCCGCCCAGGCCTCAGGTAAGGCTCCCCTCCCCGGCGGCGCCCGTGGGCCGGGAGCGCCCTTGGGTGTCCTGCGGGACGTTCCGGGGAAGCCCCCCTGGACACTCAAACCTCCTCCTCCCCCGCCCCCGCCCCGGGGTTCCGACACCTGGGGCTGCAAGGACCGAGGCGGGAGGGCGGGGTGACTCGGGGGCGGCCAACCACTCCAGCAGCGGCCCCTCTCGGTCCCCAACCCCAACCCGGCTCCGCGCCCCGCCTCCTCTCCGCGGATGGGTGCGCACGGCCCAAAGAGGGCGCAGGAAGAAGAACGGCCAGAAAAAGGGGGGTGGGGGTGGGGGTGGGGGCTGCCTGGGCGCCGGGCTTGAGGAGCAGGTGCAGCAGCTGCCCCAGCCCCGCAGCTCCCCCGAAAGACTCGGAAAGAACTGCCGCAGCTCCCGGCCGCGCTCAGCCCCCTCCTCCGGAGCCGACGCTGCGCTCCAGGCAGCGCGCCGCGCCCCGACGGCCGCGGCTTTCACCACCGGCCTCTGGCCCTGCCCCACAAACCAGTTACGCGGGCCCTCCCTCGGGCTGGCGTCGCGCCGAAGGGCGAAGGGCGTGCCAGGGGCTGGCGGGTTCCTCCGTGCCAGCTCCGGGCGCCCTTGCCCTCTTCCCACGACCCCTTTGCGCGGACCCGCCACCCGCTCCCTGGGCGCGCAGAATCCGCCCCTTTGAGGGCTCCCTCTAGCGGCGGGCGGAGGGTTGAACCCTGCGGGCGGGGGGCGAGGACGTAGGTTGAAGACCCTGGAAGGAGAGGACCCCCGAACCGTGTCCTCCTGGGTCCCCTCGACGCTTCCAGTCCACCGAAACTCGCCAGCAATCCCGACCCTTCCCGCCGCCCCAGGGCGAAAGAACTGGAAGAAAATGCTCAAATCGCTAACGTTGAGAGCTTTCTGTGTGCCAGACACGGATCTGCATTCACTGGCATACATTAAATCATTTAATTTTTATAAACCCTTGTGACCTAGGTAATATGCATTAACCCCTTCATTTATTCATTCAAGAAATCGTTACTGAACATCCACTAAATACCAGGTATAGTCCATAGGTGTATATATCTGCTTTACGGATGGGGAAACCAAGGCACAGAGACTCTAGCTTATCCAAGATCACACAGGTAGGAGGTGTCAGAGTCTGGGCTCTTAGTCCTCAGGCCTTGGAGAGATGGGGGAGACTCTGGGAAAGGCGAGATGGAGCAGGGCGGGCTGGGAGAAAGGAGCAGGGAGGTGTGTCTCCAGGAGCATCAGGCTTGCTCAACCTGGGCGGAGGAGACGAGGAGGAAAGATAAAGATCGTCTGAAAAAATGCCTTTGTCTGGGCCAAGATGGAAACGGTCCCATGGGAAGGGTCTCTGTCCATGGATCTAGTGCTGAAAGTTCCCCGAAAAATGCCGGAGCCATCAGCAAACACCGGTCGAATGCCATGCGGTGCCAAGTTTGGGGGGTCTGGCTTAAGCAGGAGCTGGTCTCTGCCCAGCCTTGAGGGGAGCCAGCCACACCCACAGCAATGCACACCCACTCTTGGGCAGAGAGAGAAGGTTTCCCAGGAGAGGCCCTGAGGTGGGTGGTGAGGATGGGTGATTGCCACGTGGAGGGAAGCTGGGGAGGCAGGAAGCACAGTGGGCTCCAGGGGCGATGGGGGGAGGCGGGAACCCCATGAGAAAGGCGGCTTCCTCTGGCTGGGCCTGGAGGAGCGAGGAGGGCAGGTGTGGGGAGTGTGACGAGGGGGCTGGACAGGGAGAGGGCAGACGTGGAGCGAGGGTGACCGGCAGGACTAGGTAAGGGGAAGGAAATCCTGCAGAGCCTTTAAAATTGCTCTTAGATCTTTCTTGACCTCAACCACTACCCACGTTGGATGATCCCATTGCGCGGGAGAGAGGAGCAGAGGTGTAAACACCAAGCAGGTTGTACATGGGAGAAGGGAGCACTTCAGAGCCAGATGAGGTGAGGCTGTTCCGGTGGTCAGAGAGGGAGAGTCTGAAGCTTCTGAAGCTCTGCGTTCAAAGGGACAGACAGGGCAAAGCACAGCCAATTACAGAGAGAGAGAGAGGTGAGGCTCCAGAAACAAGCCTGGGGCTCGGGGGGGCCCCACAAGCGGGCACCTGAGCCAGTCTTAGCTGGAGGGGGCGTTCAGGGGAGGCCGTTTACAGGAGGTGGGGCTCTTCTGAGTCCTGAAGGACAAGTGGCATTGGGCGTGGGGTGCGGGGAGACAGGGAGGTGAGCAAAGGCAGGGCATTCTGGGAGCTCCATGGGCCAGGGAGTCCGAGGGCAGTTCTGGAGATGGAAGTCGAGGCCAGACCAGGAAGTGGCAGCAGCTACCCTGCCTCAAGCTCTCTGTGCTATGAGCTCACACCACGCACGCTCCATCTCGTTTTTTCGTGAGAAGGCACGCTAGGCAGTGTGGACTTCATGCGAAGGCAACACATGGTCTTTGCACGGCTCACAGTGAAGGGGGAGGCCTGGTGGGCAGGGAGACCAGTCCAGGAGCAAGGGTGGGGACCTGGGCTAGGGCAGTGGCTGAGGTCAAGAAAGATCTAAGAGCCATTTGTGGGCTGGAATGGATAAGCTTGGGGAGAAAGAGTCGAGAGGAAGACTGGTGAGAGGAGAGGCAAGGAGCATGCCCGTTTCTCTACTGAAACACCTGGGGATGGAGAGGCCATCATTTCATACACACTCATCTCTCTCTCTATATAAAAGCCTAAGATACAAAGTGTCCCCTCCAGAGTTCCACCAACCGGGAGTCCAATCACTCACTACGATGTGCGCTGACCACCAGGGGGCGGCGGGGAACAAAGGGAGACCCGACTGGCAGCTGGCAGCCTCTAGGAACCCTACCTGTGCATGAATTTTGTGCACTGGGAGTCTAGTGTATACATAATAGAGTACTATTTCCAACCACAGCATTCTTTCCCACCAAACCCACACTCGGCCTCAGGAGCCCTCTCAACACAACACTCTCGGCACCCGTTACCTACGAATCAGAGTCCAAGCAAGAGAGGACACCTACTCGCTCTGTCATTCAGGAGTCAACTTCCTCTGAGAAGTCAGCGGAGCACCAGCTGCCTATTGACAGCAAAAACATCACAGCCCTGGAGACTGCCTGGGGGCCAGGCACCGTACAGGTCCCCCTGACTCCCTAGACAAACATTATTACTCCATCTCAGGATCAGGCTCTGAGTCAGGCAGGGGTGATGGGAGTGAGGTAGGGGAGATGGGGGGGGGGGTCCTCAAGCCTGTGGAAATCGTCTGTATTAATGTGGAGCACAGAGGGTTCCATAGCCCTTGCTCTGTTTGGACCTCCAGGGTCCTGTAAGGTAGCTGGGCAGTTGCCGCCATTTCCAACGTTCTGACCAGAGAGGCTGTTTAATTTGCCTTACATCACACAGTAGTTAGGAGCAGGGATGGAATTGAACCCAGGACAGCCCGGCAGCCAACCAGGACCCTTTCTCCTTCCCCAGCACCTGCTGAGGCTGCACCAGTGGCCTCCACAGGAGCGCAGGAGACCCAAGCGGCCCCGGCCAAAGAGAACCTAGAGGACATGGAGGCCGAGGACACTGGGGCCCCCGCCTCGCGGGGCCAGAAGTCCTGGCTGGTGCGGCATTTCTCACTGCTGCTGCGGCGGGACCGGCAGGCCCAGAAGGCCGGGCAGCTCTTCTCGGGGCTGCTGGCCCTCAACGTGGTGTTCCTGGGCGGCGCCTTCATCTGCAGCATGATCTTCAACAACGTGGCCGTCACGCTGGGCGACGTGTGGATCCTGCTCGCCGTGCTGAAGGCGCTCTCCCTGCTCTGGCTTCTCTGTTACATGGCAGGCACCACCCGCCGGCCGCACGCCGTGCTCTACCGCGACCCTCACGCGGGACCCGTTTGGGTGCGGGGTGAGTATGGGGGCGCTGGGTAGATGGAGAGGGTGGAGAGGGCGGCCCGGTCCAGGGAGGCGCCAATGGCCGCTGGTCCAGCCAGGCTCCCTGCTGCTCTTTGGCAGCTGCACCATCTGCCTTAACGTCTTCCGCGTGGGCTACGACGTGAGCCACATCCACTGCAAGTCGCAGCTGGAGCTCCTCTTCCCTGCCCTGGACATCATCTTCACGGGCCTCCAGGTAACAGGCCCGCCCGCCCCCAGGCCGCCGGGCACTCTCCCTGCCCGGGCCGCGCGCGCGCGCACACATCCCAACCGAGGCCTGGACACAGCCTCCCGGGCAGATCCCTACGCGGCCTAGAGCATGTACACACGCCACGGCCCCACACACGCCGGCCTGCGTGGGCCCCTCCATGCACGCCTACAGAGACCGCACTAACACACCGCGTCCCTGAAGCGCAGACGCCGGCAGATACATCCGCTGTGCTACTTGCACGTGCCTAAACCACGGCCTAAACCACCGCCCGCCCCTAATGATGGGTACCTGCTCCCTCCTGACGCCCTGTGCTGCGCCACGCACTGTTTCATTTGCACGATCTCTTTTATTTCCCGCATAAGCAGGCATTTCCCTGAGAGGTAGGCGTTTCAGTTCCCTCTTAGAACCGAGGAGACGGAGGCTCAGAGACATCTGGCCACTGGCCCAAAGCCACACAGCAAGGCAACACTGGAGCCAGGATGCCAACCCAGGTTTCCTCACTGTGTCTTCCACTGAAAATACACACAAGCAGCTGGACACACACACCCCTGCCCCTCCACCTCCCCACCCACCACTGCCCCTGCTGCTGGTCTCAAGGCCCTGTCTCTTTCAGACCTGGGTCCTCTGGAAACACTGCAAAGACTGTATTCAGGTCCAGACCAACTTCACTAGGTAAGAGGGGTGCCTTCTCTCCCTCCAGCAACTCCTGGGGCTCCCTGTCCGCAACTAGTGCATGCTCCCCCAGCTTCCCGGACAGGGTGGCCCTGGGCTGCCAGTTGGTCTGGGAGTGGCCCCAGGTGCCCACCAGGGCTGCCTCTGCTGAAGTCTCAGAGCAGACGGGATCTGGCTTTTGGAGAGAGGGGCCACCCCAGATGCAGCGGCGGGGAGGGCTGGGCACCCCAGGAGCCAGCCAAGCTGAGTGGGCAGAGTGTGGCCTCTCTCCCAGGTGTGGCCTGATGCTGACCCTGGCCACAAACCTGCTAATGTGGGTCTTGGCCGTCACCAATGACTCCTTGCACCGTGAGATCGAGGCGGAGCTCAGTGCCCTCATGGTAAAGTTCTCAGGTACGAAGAGACCATGCCCCACCCCCACCGCTGGATGGTTCATGTGCGTATACGCGCGCACCCCCACTCTGTCAATCGGGCGAGGCTCAGTGAGTCTGTAGAGTTTTGAGCAAACTCCAGAGGCTGGACCACGACTAAACAGAACGCAGACGTTTGCCAGTAGTACCCATCCTTCCCCCTTCTGTGCCTGCCCCATAGGGTGCTGCCACCCTGCACCCCCACTCCAGGCCCCCAGCTAGCTATCAGCAAGCTGGCCACTAATCCCGGCTGAGCTGCTCACTGATACAGTCAGGTAAGCGCCCCACCCCGGGTGTTTGCATTTTACTTGCAACAAATGAAAAAGGTGTGATTCCTAGTGCAATTGTGGGTGTCTGGACATATCAGAAGGGACGGCCAACTTCTGGGGAGAAAGAACCCCCACATTGCTCCATGTGCCCAGTCCCCACCTGTACAATCTGCCTCTTAGAGGCTGTGTCCCATGAGCCCGCGTGGGTACATCCCTGTCTGGGGGTTCAGCCTACCTGTGTGTATACAGCTCCCCCCGCCCCCCAGGGGCATCGCCATCCTGACCTGTGTACAACCAGCCCTTCCCAGAACACACATGCATTTACACACCTGCCACCTAAGTCGCGGCACCCCTGCGCACTCTGCTCACTCTTTGCCCCCTACATATGTTTCTCAGAGGGGCTGTGCAGGGAGGATTTTTTGCAAGTCACACCATAGATGGTTTATTATTAAAAATTCAAACATAGAGGTGAGTAGAACAAGACCTATCCATCACCCAGGCATTACATGCTTTACATAAGCTTGACACACGAAGCCTGGAATCCTCTGGTAAAGGGATGACCTTCCTGCAATTTGCGATTTCTGAGTTTGTTCTCTGGGCCTCAGCTTCCACACCTGTGAAATGGGTGGCTTACTCCAGGGGATGAAAGGGACTGATTTGTGCAGCTGGTTTCCCCGGAGCCAGGCCCACCTGCCTGCCTCCTCCCTCCCTCCCTCTCCCAGGCAACGACACCAACACCTGCCTGTGCCTCAATGCCACGGTGTGCGAGGTCTTCCGGAAGGGCTACCTGATGCTCTACCCCTTCAGCACCGAGTACTGCCTCGTCTGCTGTGCTGTGCTCTTCGTCATGTGGAAGAATGTGGGCCGCCGCCTGGCCCCCCACGCGAGCGCCCACCCAGGCACCCCGTCCTTCCGCCTGCATGGGGCCATCTTCGGGCCGCTGCTGGGCCTGCTGGCGCTGGTGGCAGGCGTGTGTGTCTTCGTGATTTTCCAGATCGAAGCGAGCGGCCCCTCCATTGCCCGCCAGTACTTCACCCTCTACTACGCCTTCTACGCAGCTGTGCTCCCCAGCATGAGCCTCGCCTGCCTGGCGGGCACGGCCATCCACGGGCTGGAGGAGCGAGAGCTGGACACGCTCAAGAACCCCACCCGCAGCGTGGACGTGGTGCTGCTCATGGGCGCCGCCCTGGGCCAGATGGGCATCTCCTACTTCTCCATCGTGGCCATCGTGGCCACGCGCCCCCATGAGCTGCTCAACCGCCTCATCCTGGCCTACTCGATCCTGCTCATCCTGCAGCACATCGCTCAGAACCTCTTCATCATCGAGGGCCTGCACCGGCGCCCGCTCTGGGAGGCGGATCCCGGGGGCCTGGACGAGAAGCTGGAGGCCGAGCCCCACCGCAGGGGCTCCCTGCTGGAGCTGGGCCAGGACCTGCGGCGGGCCTCGCGGGCCTACATCCACTCCTACAGCCACCTCAACTGGAAGCGGCGGGCGCTCAAGGAGATCTCCCTCTTCCTCATCCTCTGCAATATCACAGTGAGTGGTACCCGGAAGGCATAGGGGCGGAGCTGGCCCAGAGATCCTCATTCAGGAAGGGCTGGTTCAAGGCACACTCATTGCACATTGACTGTCCCGAGGGTGATTGGCTTGTCCCTTTTGTCAAGGACACATGCCTCTTTCCAACCAGCTCTATGACACGTGAGAGCAGAGAGTGGCCCCCAGCTCCCTGCAGGGTCCCTGGCGCGAATGGGCATGCCACGGGCACAGCCAAGTGCACTTCATAAGAGACTCGTAAGATTTCTACCCACAGGAAGCTCTGTGTCCAGCTGGGGAGACACCAGGGGAACAATTAGGGAATTACCAAACAGCTAACTGTCCGCTGAATTCAGTCCAAGGAAGAGATTGGAAAGTGCCTGATTCTCTAAAGAGCTGCTGGCGGGTGTTGAGGATGGTCGCTCCATCCCATGTCCTCGTCCCCAGGCAATAGCTCAGCATCTCGTGGGTCGTCACAGTAACCATGCAGCAGGCACTACTGCTGTCCTGGTGCAGAGACGAGCAAACTGAGGCTTGGGTCGTTTGACCTGCCGAGGTCCCGCAGCCTAGGTGGCAGCTCCTGTTGGTGAGGACAGCGCTGGAAACACACCTCGGGGGTTGAAACCCCTGGTCCTACAGAGCAGTCGGGCCTCCAGCCAGGAAGTGTGGGCCGAGTGGCCAAGGAGGCTTCAGGGAAGTCTGGCCTGGGCCTTGGGAAATGGGTAGGATTTGGACGGAGGCAGCGCGGGGGGAAGAATGGGGCAGGAGAAGAAGGTGATTGAGATCAAGGCACAGGTGGCCCCAGCTTGGCAGAGCAGGTTGTACCACGGGTGGTGGCAACCGGGGGTCCCGGGGCCCATTGGAGTTCGGCTGAGGCGTGCGTGAGAGGGATGGCGGGGGGGGGGGGGGGCAGGGCTGCTCTGAAGGCCAAGGGTGAGGAGCAACTGCAGGAGCTGTGGCTTCTGGGGCCTGCCTCCCCTGAGCCGAGGGCCTCCTCTCCTCCCCTCCCCAGCTGTGGATGATGCCTGCCTTCGGCATACACCCCGAGTTTGAGAACGGACTGGAGAAGGATTTCTATGGCTACCGGACGTGGTTCACCATCGTCAACTTCGGCCTGCCGCTGGGCGTCTTCTACCGCATGCACTCCGTGGGGGGGCTGGTGGAGGTCTACCTGGGGGCCTGAGGCTGCCCAAGGAACCCACCCCTGGCAGAACCCGAAAATGCCGAAGCTGAGACAATGTAGCCTGGAGTCTGAGCAGATGCCCCATTCCAGGGGGCGCTTCGTGCAGCTGGGGCTCCCCCAAGGCCTCCTTTTTCCCAGAGCCTCCCGAAGGGGAGTGCGGAGGGCGGAGAGTGGGTTACTGTTTGCAGCCCAAGACCAAGGGCAAAGCCTGGATACTGAGCTTCTGAAGCCCACACTGAGGACAGGGCACATGCCTGCCCCTGCTCACCCCCTCTTCCCCCCACCCCGGGAAGCCCCGCAGCTACTCTGGGAGGGGTAGCCCTAAATGACCGAGACTGGGGTGCCCCTACCAGCCAGGCCTCTGGGGTCTGCTCCCTGCTGGAGGAAGGGCGCGTGGTCCAAGGGTCCAAGGGTCCAAGGGCGGCCCAGGGCACCCTGGGAGCAGACAGCTCGGCAGGCAGCTGCCCTTCCTCCCCACACCACCTAATGAGCTCACTAATTAGCTGCCAGGCAGGGCTCAACAGCCCTCTCCCGCTGCCATAAACTCTGCTTGTTTGATTGATTACATTCGGGCTGCGTGGCATTGGTTCCCAGGGACAGGCTGCCGCCGGAATGGTGGGAAGGGACTGTCCTGGGCAGGGCTGTGGGGCTGGGACGGTCCTGTTTCTGGGCCAGCAGAGGTCAAAACCAGGTCTTGTCTGATTCATGGGAGGAAGTGGAGGGAGAGGGGCCAGGGCCCTCGAATGCCCCCACCCCGTAAGCACACCCTCTCTGACACCGAGCCCCAGGTGACTTCCGGAGCTGGCGCCCCACAGGGCTGTGGCTGTGGCTGTGGCTGCGGGTCCCCAGGCCTGCTGGTCCCCTGAGCCATCAGGAAGAAAGGGCGGAGGTGACAGCCCATCCATCTCCCTGAGCCCAGTGCAAACATCAGGCCGGGCCCAGGGTGAGGAGGGTGGGGCCCAGGGAGGGTGGCCCCAGGCCCCTCCCCGTGACGCTGGGCCCTGACAAGCACAGGGCCAGGGCCCCAGGACACCCCCACCCCCTTGCAGTGGCTGCCTGGGGCCAGCAGAGTCCATGGGGGTCGTGCCCGAAGCTGGGAGGTAGGCCCCTCCCCTCTCCTGTGGGCTCTTTTTCTGAGTGGGCGCAGCCCAGGGGTCCAACTCTCCAGCCCCTTCACCCCCAAGAAAATGACCAACAGGGGTTCCCAGCTGGCGCTTCGGCCCCCCTGGGGATTGACTCTGGGAGGCAGAATCCTCAGCTCCCCTCCGAGCACAGAGAGTCAGGGCGTGGACAGGGGTTTATTGTGTGAAGTGGCCGATTGTACACAGCAAAGATTGTACTGACACAGGTCGGGTGAGGGAGGCCAGAGCCCGGAGGATGGAGGGGAGGACGGAGGGGTGGTGTCCTGCCCCCCACAGGTCCTCCAGGCAGTGGGTGGGGGTGGGGAGGACTGAACAGTGCCCCCTCCTCGTTCCCTTTGCCCCCATCACTGGGTGCAAGATGGGGCCAGGCTGTATCCGCTGAGCAGGAAGAATATAGCAGGACACCCTCAACCTCCCACGGCAAACCCCTAAAGTGCATGGGGTCCCCCAGCCTGGCTTTTGCAGCCAGCCAGCCCCCAGCCTCCTGAAGCTCCCTGGCCACACACACCCTCCTCCCTCAGGCCCTGGCAGCGAGCCAGGCCGAACAGGGGGCTTCAGGCAAGAGGTAAGGCCCCCTCACTGCCCAGGCGCCTCAAGAAACAGCCCACAGTTCCCTTCTAGGCAACGCACAGGGCACAGGAGGCCTCAGTGGGCGCACGGGAGCTGGGTGTGCACCGAGGGTCAGCTCAGAGATAGGTCTGGAGGGAGAGCAGAGGGAGCTGGGGCTCTGGCCAGGGAGACAGGATGCTCCAGGAGTGGGCAGGGGGAGTTCGGGGATGGTCAGAGCTGATCCCCAGCATCCCAGCCGTATGGGGCCTCCGGGAGCTGCCGCCAGGGCTCGGTCACTCTGCCAGCTCCCAGCCCTGATCATAGTAAGTTAAAGCTCAGAACGGTCAGTGGATTTGGGGTGTGGGGAGGAGGATGGGGGGACCAGGGCCCCCCACCCTCTCCTGGCCCTTGTTCCTTGTAGGTTTCCATCCTCACACCCGCTGGATCTCAAACAGCTTCACATCGGTGTCATACCAGACAGGCGGGTCCACATTCCTGCGGAGGGAGTGGGCTGTCACTGGGCACTGGGAGGCCTCGCCGAAAAGACAGGGAGATGCTGGGCAGTGATACCGCTCAGACCCCTCCCACCCCAATGCCCGCCCCAATGCCCACCCTAATGCCCATCCCAATTGTCCCAATGTCTCACCCTGGACCCTGGGTGCCCACCTTCAACCAGACAGGACCACCTCATTAACTGTCTTGACATGAACCCCACTGTGATGGTGGGACCCAGTGCTGAGACCCTGATGAGCCCCACTGGGCAGACCCTCAGGTGGACACCAGACCCACCCAGCTGGTGGCTGCCCCACCCTCCCGGGGCCCACCTCAGGTAGATGACGCCCCACATGTAGGTACGGAACCACATGGCTGTGCCCGAGTTGGCCTGGTACTTCCGGATGAGGATGGGGTGGGGCACGGGCAGCAGCCCCACCAGGGTGCCGTGCTGCAGGAACCGCAGGATCTCCGACTCGTCCGTGAGGCCCCTGCCACGGATGGGGGTGTCTCCAACATGCTCATGTGGGAAGCCCCCCATGCAGGTCAAGGGGAGCAGGGGGCTCGCCCTGGACCCCCCAGGCCCGTGCCCCTGTCACACCCCCACCCCAGCCTGGACTGGTCCCTCCTCAGAGCCCACCTGTGCCCCCAGCCCCACCCTCACCCCTCAGGGCCTCACTTGTCAATGCAGATCTTCTCCACCTGGGGCACGAGCACCTGCAGCAGCCGCATGATGGTCTGCAGGGGCAGCTTCGCCTTCCAGGAGAGGACCTGGGGGGGAGGGGCAGGGCTCCTGGGGCGGGGGAAGCCTGACCCTGACCCAGAACCGCAGGCCCACCCAAGGCAGAAGTGTCCCAGATCACACAGCAAGGCCTGGCTGGCCGCGCCTCTGAGCAGTGACTGTTTGTCACGGTCACCCGTGGCCTGGCATTGCCAGACACTGTCCCCTTGGACCCCCATATCGGCATGCCCAGGGAGGAGCGCTTATTGCCCCCGTGCAGGCGCCATGAGTGTGACCTCAGGGCACCCAGGGATGGGCAGTCCAGGCAGGGAAGGGGGAAGCGTGATTCATGAGGAAAATCAGTGTGTGGGCCATGGAAGCTCCAGCCGTCAGAGGGAGGCAGGTCACCCGCCAGGAGGACGGGTTCTGAGTCCGGCTCCCGGGCCAGACCTTGGACCTGGACACCTTCCCACAAGGCTTCATGGAGCTGTTGCGAGTCCCAGGGCTCCTGACCCAGTCAGTCCTCGCGTGGGTGCCACCCGCCCAGACCCTCACCCACTCCGACGTGGGGCTCCACTGCCCACTGGCTGACGCGCTGGACAGTCGCCGCTGCTCCCGCCACGTCTGGCTGGGCTCCTGGTCCCAGGAAAGGGATGGGAGTGAGGGTGGGAGGCATGGGTACAGGGTGAGGGCAGAGGGCAGCCCCTCTTCCAGCCCATCCCATAGTCCGGAACCTGGCGGGGGGCAGTGAGGTCACCCCACTGGCCCGGGAGCATGGGGGGGCTCACTCCCAACTGAGGGCCAGCCCAGCGCTGCACCCTTTGCCCTGGGCCCTGAGCCCTGGGCCCCGGGCCCTGCCCGACCCAGCCCAGCTTGTGACAGGTTCGGGGTAAAGGCCAGCCCAGCCTCAGATAAGGCTGATGGATGAGGAGTCTGAAGGCCAAGGGCTAAGCCCATGACCAATAAAAAAGGGAGGGTCTGGGACAGGCCCCTCCACAGGGACCCAGGCTGCCCAGGCCAGGCCCACACCTCCGAGGCCAGAGCCCCTCACCCACCTCCTCAGGTGGACTGCCGTCCGCGGAGCTCGGGGTGGGCGCAGCCTCCAGGGACCGCAAGGTGCCGTCCTCGGACACCTGGGACTTCTCCGTCAGCTTGTCAATGCCTGGGGGGCCCGGTGGGCGTGAGGACCCTGCCCAGTGCCCTCCTAGCAGCATCTCCACTGGGCCCTGCCCCCTCCCCGTCCAGAGCCCCTGTCCCTGGTCCCCCAGTGCTCCCACCCCTGACCGCACCCCTCCCAGAGCCCACACCCAGGCGTGAGGCCAGTGCCCTGCTGAGCTTCCCCTCTGGACTCCAGCATCTCTGCCCCCGCCTCAGCTGCCATCCTCACCTATTCAGCTTCCCATGCCCTTTGCCAGAGATGGGGTGACACGCCCCAAAGACCCTGTCCATCCCCCACCCATGCCAGTGTCCACATCCTCCACCACCCGCCAGCGCCAGACCTGGGGTGGCCACCAGGCTGGTCTTGAGGGTGCCGGGCTCCGCGGGCACGGCCGGGCGGGAGCCCTCCATGGAGGCGCCCTCCTGGGAGCTGGTGCGGGACAAGGCCTCGGGTGCTTTCCGGCGCCGCTGCAGGGCCTTGTGGATGGCGGGCGAGTCGGTGGGCAGGTTGGCCAGCTGGTGGAAGACGCCGCGCTTCCGGATGATGGCATAGACCAGGTTGGAGTTGCCTGTGGGGAAGGAGCACCATCTCACGGGAGGAAACTGAGGCTCCGAGAGGTTCTGCGCCCACAGCCAAGGGCCAAGGTCCTAGTGGACACCAGGCAGCCCGGCATCTGTGACACCCATCCAGGCACAGGGCTGGGTACACAGCAGGTGCTCAATAGATACCCACTGAACAAACCCGGGGGCAGAGGGCTGTAACCCCTGAGACAGGAAGGTCTCCTCACCCCTAGCCCGCCCAGCGCCTGCCCGCGGGGCCTCACCGTCGAACTGATACTGGATGATGTTGTTGAAGGCCTCCAGCAGGAAGAAGACCAGGTGGTGGTTCTGGGCGGCCGAGAAGAGGAACCAGGTGGTGGAGAAGGCCTCCAGCAGGTGCAGCAGCTTGTTGGCGGCCACCATGGACAGGCTCTTGAGGTAGGGGGACACTGCAGGAAGGGCTCGGCTTACCCCTGGAAGAGGACACCCCCAGAGGCCACCCTGGCCGTGACTTCTGCAGAGCCCCAGGGAGCAGTTTAGCTCCCTCCTTGTCCCTCCACCATGTGGACAGCTGTCCTGTTTACAAAACCACTCACACGCGCCACCCCGCCCACTCCTCCCCACAGCCCTGCGCGGGAGGTGGGACACAGACGAAGCCATCCCCATTTTACAGATGAGGACACGGAGGCGCAGAGAGGTACGTAAACTTGCCCAGAGTTCCCCAGTTGTAAAATGATTGGACAGGAATACAAACGCAGGATCGTTAGGTCTTGCTAGCACACCAAAGTGACATTCTCCATAGAATTAAACACATGTTTGTGGCATAGCCTGTGAGAGGGGGATCGGATGAAACGCTGCGCACAGCTTGGAGCCACACGATTGACCTGCGTGCTTCCTCGTCACAGGTCCCCCCCCCCCCACCAGCTGGAGCAGGGACGCTGGCTGTCTGGCTCACAAATGCATCCTCTGAGCTGGCCACACTTAGCCAGTGCCCGGCTAAGATTTGCGGATGGAGCCAGTGAGTGCACAATTAGGGAAGCCCCGAGCTCACGGTGGAGCTAGAGGCCTTGTACCCCCACCCACCCGGGACCACGGTCTCCAAAAGGCAGCCACGCTGAAGTCATCCTGCCCCAGCCCACCTGACCTGAGCCCCTCCCCTCCCAGGCAGCTGTCCGTGGTCCTCCCTGTGGGCAGGGCACATCAGGACACCCAGAACCAAGCTGGTCCAGACCCGCACTGGCCAAAAGAGTAGCCACGGCCCTGACCGGTTTGGCTCAGTGGATAGAGCGTCGGCCTGTGGACTGAAGGGTCCCGGGTTCGATTCCGGTCAAGGGCATGTACCTTTGGTTGCGGGCACATCCCCAGTAGGGAGTGTGCAGGAGGCAGCTGATCGATGTTTTCCTCTCATCGATGTTTCTAGCTCTCTATCCCTCTCCCTTCCTCTCTGTAAAAAATCAACAAAATATATTTATAAAAAAAGAGTAGCCAGGAGCCACATGTGACTATTAAGCACGGAAACACGGGTAGTCCTCCCTGATAGGCACTGCACGTGTGAATCGCGCGTAAGATGTTGCAGCCTGGATGTGAAAAAGGGTGTAAAATATCTTAATCATTTTTGTACCGGCTGCATATCGAGCTGGCGGTACTCTGGATATAGTGGATTAAGTAAGCTATAAAATTATCATCCCCTGTTTCTTCCTTTCCTTTTTAACGTGGCTACTGGAGAAGTGACCAGGACACAGGTGGCTGCCCATGGCGTTTCTATCCGACAAGCAGGGAGTGGATGCCAAGTCAGCCTGTGGCCTAGCGCCACCTGGTGGTGATCCGGGGGAAGGCGGGTTCCGGCGCCCCCTACCGTTCACCACGATGGTGAGCAGGCAATCGAAGAGGGGCTGCAGCCGCTGGTGCCCACTGGTGATGATCTTATGGAATACCTGTGTGGGGGGAGCAGAGGGGCGGCCGTGGGGTCCCCTCGGCCTCCAAACTCAGCCACGAGGACACCGCCCCCATGCACCCAGGGGCCCCCTTACCACAATGAGCAGGTCAGCATGGGTACCCGTGAAGACCGGAATGTCCATGGGCACGCGCACCGAGTAGGGCTTATTCAGCCGCACCCCGAAGTTCCGCTCGCCACTCAGAAGCAGCAAGATGAAGACGCCAATGTGCATCAGGCCCACCCGAGCTGTGACAGGTGGCACGGGAGGGGTCACCACACAGGGTGGGAGGGAGGGAAGGACCATCCTGGGGGGTCTGAGCTCCTGGGAGACGCACAGACTGGCCGGACCGGCCTCTGTAAGGACCCCTCCCGCCCTGTGCCCCTCCCGTCCAGTGCACACCCCTCCTCACACTGGTCTGCTCGGGCATCGTTGAGGAAGTAGAGGATGGGGACCAGGATGTCCAGCGCGTCGCTGCTCTTCAGCACAAAGAAGAGGAATTTCTGGGGGAGGGAGGAGGGCACAGGCAGGCAGGGTCAGAGGGAGGGGCAGCGCCGCCCACCCTTTCCCAGTCCTGCGTGTCTCCCCAGACGCCGTGCCCAGCCCTGGCCTGGCCTAGCCTGAGGAAGCCGCTCCTCGGGAGGGCAGACCGCTGCCCGCAGGCTGGTCCTGCAGCCGGTCACCTTGTTGAAGTCGCAGAGCTTCCAGAAGAGGACCAGCAGCTCCTGGTGGAACTGGATCTTCTTGGTGGAGTTGGGCAGGTAGGTCTGGAGCAGGGGGTTGGACAGCAGCCGGGCTATGCCCTTGAGGATGAACTGGAAGTCCTGGGAGGGAGAGCAGGAGGGGCCTGTCGAGTCTGGCTCCCTACAAAGGCCTCTCCCTCCCCCAGAGCCCGGCCCCACCCGAGGGCCCCAGATTCCAATGTCGTCACTAGCTGTCCCAGGTGAGCCCCTCAGGAAGCCGAGTCCAAGGCTGGCCTGGAGGGGCCTTCCCTTCTGCAGGAGGGCTCATTCCCTGAGCACCTACTACACGCTGGGCTGGGCTGTGCTCTCTCGCAGTCCTCACAACAGGGCCCCCTGTTAGGGCTGCAGAGGGAGGGCAGGGCTTTGGGATCCCATCAGACTCAGGAACGTGGGTCTGCCTGGCCTTTAGGGCCACCACATTCCCCTCCCTCAACCTCTGAAGCCCTCACAGTCCTACTGTCACGATGTCACTGTCATGGCCAGAGGCCATGGCCACCCCCACCCGCATGTCGCCTGCGCCCCTCCCCCCTGCAAGGCCATAACCTTGTGGGGTGGGCATCGAGCATCGCCCTGAGCAAGAGCGGCGCTGGACTCACCTCCTCGCGATGGATTCGGGACAAGTAGTTCACAAACAGGTTCTCAGGCCCTGGAGGCTGCTGAGGGTGAAGCTGGGGTGAACAGGTGGCCCCACCCGCTGCCCCTACCCCAGGCCTTGGCAGCTGTGCCCCCTCGGCCCCCAGGCTCACCACAAGGTGCCCACTGGGTATCCCTCGCCCAGCTCAGCTAGAGGGGGTGCCACCTGGCCAGGGCCCCGCCCTCCCTCTCCTGTTCTTACATCGACGTCGTCCATGGCAGTGCCTGTGGTGGTGCCATCCACGGTGGGGTTGGCGCTGGTGGCACTGTCGTGGTCCAAGGTGACAATGAGCACCTGGGCAGCCTCCTCCACCAGGGGCTCCCGGTAGTCGGAGAAGAGCAGGTGGTTGTAGGGGATCCCGTAGCCCACAGGGTCATAGGCACACACGGTGTTGAGCAGGGAGGTGAAGAGGGGCAGGGCGTGTCTGCAGGGAGAGGAGCGAGGGGACTGCAGAGGCCCCCCCAGGCCCAGCCCTCCATCCACCCCGACCGCCATCCCCTCCTTCAACTCGGGTTTCAGTGCCAGCTCTGGGCGGGGGCCAGGCCGCAGAGCCAGGAGCTGGGAGCTCGTCCCTTCCTGTAGAAGGCAGCCCTCCTCGTCCGTCCGTGCCCGCCTTCAGGATCCGGGACCCGGGACCTGGAACCCGAGACGGCACCAGGCTGAGCCTCGGCAGGAGGAATCTGTTCCCCAGAGTGGGATGGCCAGGCCGGCGGTGGCTCTTGGTAGGAAACCATGTCCACATCCCTCAGATTCCTCGCGCCAGGGCGAAGCTTCGTCTTTTTAAAATTATTATTATTTTTTATTTCAGAGAGGAAGGGAGAGGGGGAGATAGAAACATCGATGATGGGAGAGAACCACTGATTGGCTGCCCCCTGCACACCCCACACTGGGGATTGAGCCCACAACCTGGGCATGTGCCCTGACCGGGAACTGAACTGTGACCTCCGGGTTCATAGGTCAATGCTCAACCACTGAGCCACGCTGGCTGGGCATGAAGCCTATTCTTTTTCTAATATATGTACTGTTTTTTAGAGGTTCCCAGCAAATGTATGACGATGTGGCCCCTGGGTTTCTGAGGGGCAGGACCCTCCCTCGGGTGGGGCTCTGAGGGGGGGCTGGTGGCCCACAGGGAGATGGGCCTCCCCTGCGGAAGCAGGGCGCATGCTCCGTCACCCAGCTCCCAGGCCCCAGGTGACTCCATTCAGACATCTGTGAGATGTCAGGGTTCAAGCTCCTCATCTTACAGATGAGGAAACGGAGACCCACAGAGGTTAAGCGAGGGGCACGGCGCGGCGTCTGCCTGATAAGGCTGCGCAGGAGGAACCCTGGCCGGCTCTGGCCTGTGGCTGCTGGAGGAGTCGCCCGGGCTCCCTTCTGCGGGGAGAGGGAGGCTGGGCAGGAAGCCAGGAAAATCTGAAGGAGGAGGCATGCCATGTGGGCACCAGAGTCTGGAAATGAGGGGATGAACAAGGACCCTTGGGAACACGAACTCCGGTGCTGCCAGCACAGCCCTGGGCACAGCGGGAGCTGCGTGGCCGAACTGCCCGTATCTGCTCCAAGGGCTTGGTCCCACCACGTGACACCTCTCTGTACTCACACAGGCCCCCATGGCCCGTGAGCGAGCGCCCCACTCGGGCAGGCCTTCCCCATCTTCCAGGGTATATTCATTAAGCCCCCTCCTCACCCATGGTCTAAATTGTGCTGACCCCTCCCCAAATAAATGAATAAATAAATAAAGTGCACTGCCCAATGCAAGCCACACGTAGCTCTTAGGAGCTTAAAGCGTGGCTGGTCCGAATAGGGAGGTGTTGTAGGTGTGAACTACACACCTGATCCTGAAAACTCAATTTGAGAAGGGCATGTCCCACATCTCAATAACTGTGGATATGGATGACATGTTTCATGCTAATATCTTGGCTAGGTCGGGTTACATCAAACATATTATTAAAATTAGCGTCACCTGTTTCGTTTTTACGTTTTAACGCTGCTTGTAGAAATGTTTAAATTGCATGTGTGGACCTGACCGGTGTGGCTCAGTGGATAGAGCGTCGGCCTGTGGACTGAAGGGTCCCAGGTGGATTCCGGTCAAGGGCATGTACCTTGGTTGCGGGCACATCCCCAGTGGGGAGTGTGCAGGAGGCAGCTGATCGATGTTTCTCTCTCATCGATGTTTCTAATGCTCTATCCCTCTCCCTTCCTCTCTGTAAAAAATCAGTAAAATATATTTAAAAAATAAAAAATAAATTGCATGTGTGGCTCGCGTTCTATCTCTACACGATGGAGGATCCAGGCACCTGTCACCCAGGACCCCAGTGGGACACTGGACAGCACTGGCATAGGTGTGGCTGTTAGGTTACAGGTCATCACCACCAGGGGGCAGCACCTCCTGTCAAATAAGACTCCTCCGGGCCTCAGCTCTGCTGCCGGGAACCAGGAGGAAGAGCTGGGAAAGGAAGGCAGGGGGCCCTCACCTGTTCTCTGTGGAACAGAAGAACTGCACCCACGGGTTGGTGCTGCCGCTGTCCGGAGCTGGAGGCAGGTACATGGCCTCGGAGAAGCAGGTCAGCAGCAGCTTCAGCAGCTCCGTCCTTGGCGGCGGGAGTGGGGGGAGGTTCAGGTCCTGAGGATCCAGGTTCTCCTCTGGGCGGCCCTGCCCACCCTGCCCAGCCCCAGCTCAAGTCCATGGAAAGAAATGGCCCCATTTGATCCCCGTGAGGCTGCGCTGGGTCATTGGTGGGCAGCGTCCCTCTGCAAGGCCGTGGCTGGTTCCCTCCCCCAGCCGTGCGGGGGCCAGGCCTGGGGTCCAGCACGCCACGTGCTCTGGGCCCCAGAAAGCTCACCGGTTCATGTCGTGGATGTAGTTGGGCTGGGGCGAGTAAGCGAAGCCCACGCCCGCCTCCCAGATGTATTCGCAACTGTCCAGGGAGTGCATGTCCTCCGCCAGGTCCTGGGGACAGGGTCGGAGAGCGACAGGGCTTGGGGTGGCCAACCTAAGCCCCCCGTCCCTCGTATCATCCCAAAGACAGACTCTCAAATGCCCCCGCTAACGCACAAGGGAAGAAATGAATGTTCTCAGCCTCTTGGAAGCGCATTCCCTCCAGTCTGGCTCTTTCACTTGCTCAGTCCAGTTTGAGATGCAGAGAGAGAGAGAGGGAGGGAGGGAGGGGATTGGAATCGGGTGTGTCTGGTGGTGGGTGGGGATGGGGGGCAGAAAGCGCTCAAGGTCAAGTCCATGGGCCAACGGAGAGTGAACGGGCCAGGCCTCCTGTGCCCAAGCCCCGCACCCCGCCCACTGCCCAGGCAGAGACAATGGGAGCCTGTGCCCAGCCTCCCGGATGCAGGGGGCATGGCCGGGCACCAGGTGGCTCCACTCCAGCTGTGCCAGCCACCGCCCCTCCCTGGGACTATGCAGCCCTGTCCCCGAAACACCCTGCCCTAGAACTTCACTCAGCCCCAACCCAGCGCCAGAGCCCTCCCAGCCCAGGGGGGCGGTGGGTGGAGGGGGGATCGGCTCTCACCACAGTGCTCCTCCGGTGGCTCTGGACGGTAAAATCTGGGCAGAAGAGCAAGTCAGCAATGGCCAGGAGGAGGGACTCGGCCAGGGGACGGGCATTCTCGTCATCGTCTTCTCCCTGCTCAGGACACAGCACCCAGGGCCACCTCAGTGGCAGCTGGCCAAGGAGAGGTGGCCCCAGGACTTGGGGGAAGGGAGGAGGTTGGGGTCTGGGCCCCGGCAGTCATTGGGACAGAACCAGAGAGGGCTGGGAGCAGTGGGGAAACCTCCCACTGACAGGAGGGGCCAGGCCACGCATGTCCCCTAGTCTCTGTGTCCCCTCAGTCCTGCAGGGAACCACTGGGCCGCCCCTCGGCCGGGTGCCTGGGGATACACCCAGGCAGAAGGAGAGGCCCAGCTGTATGGGCAGAGACCCGTGGGAGAAGAACTGAGGGCTCAGGGAGAAGGAATCGAGCCCCACTCTCCCTACCCCACACTCCCCAAGCCCAGAGAGGTCTGGAGGAGGGTGGCTGGCCCTGGTTCTTGCCCTGGACGAGGTTCCCGCCCTGTCACAACTCCACTGTCCTACCAGCCGCGCCCCCTCCCCCAACCAAGCCCTGCCCGGCACAGACCTCTCCTCGCCCTGCCCCAGGCACCGTGGACCAGAAGAAGCCCCTCCAGTCCGGGTCCTCAAAGATGTAGGGCAGCACCCGGGTGAGAAGCCGGCTGCAGTTCAGGACAATCTGCTTCTCCTTCTCCGAATGGCAGCCACTCTCGGCTCCCTGCACCAGCTTCTCCACAGCCTGTGGGGTGGCAGAGGGGCACGCCAGGAGGATGGGCGTGGGGCCCTGCCTGTGGCTCGGGATGGGCACCCCAGGCTCAGAGGGGGAGAGGCAGAGGGGCCACAGGGGGAGGCCCGACCTCACAGGGCCACCCTCCAGACAGGGTCCGCCAGCCCAGGCAGATGGGACGTGGGCCAGCCCACCACTCATTGGCTGAGATCTTGTTAAGTGACCCCCCACCTGAGCCTCAGTTTCCTTATCTGTAAAATGGTGACATTAGCAGTGGCAGGCGCACAGGGCGAGCTAACTGAGCTGACCCATGGAGAGTGCTCAGCGAGGTCTGGCCCGAATCACTTCCCCAGAACTGAGCCGCCAGACCTCTCGGGCAGCAGGACTGGGCCGGAGTCAGCTTCCCCCAGCGGGTGGTGAATGGCCCCGCTGGGAGTGGCAGTGAGGGCCAGGTGCCCTCACCTTGTAGCACAGAGTGGCCAGGTTGGAAGGGGACTCCTCCCGCACAGCCCGGATCTCCGCCGCCGGCACCAGCGCAAAGACATCCTGCACCGAGGTGGCCGTGTCCGCCCAGAACTGGTCCCAAAAGGCGTCATCGGTGGCTTCCACGGGCTGTGGGGGAACCCAGTATCCAGAGTTGCACAATCTCTTGCCAAAGAGCCCATAGTTTTGCCCAACATGTAGCCAAGAAACCCCCCAGGAGGTAAGCCGTGGCCCCTACTCCACTCACACACGTGTGCACACACACACATGTGCATGCACACACGGCTGTATTTGCTGTCCCTACAACACAGCCATGCCATCTTTCCCCCTAGCCTTTGCTCAGGCTGCCCCCTCTTCCCGGAATGCCCTCCCCTCCTGACACATTCCAAAGTCCCACCAGCCCTACTGAGGCAATGTGCCTTAAAAGCACGCACGCCTTTTGAATGATACAGACGATCCGTGTGAACGGTAATATTCTGGCAATATTTCCCAAGGAAATAGCAATGCATGTGTAAGGATGCCAACTGGAGTGTTATTGTTGACATCAGTAGAAAGTTGGGCTCAATCATCGGGGAGAGCTTTCAAAAGTGCAGGCACATTCACACAAAGGGATATTATGCAGCCAGCAGAGTCACGTTTTCAACGAATATTAACGCATATTCACAGTGTCAGGGGCGGTGGAAATAGGATTAAAAAACTATCACAGTTTGGTGTTGAATTGTAGAGTAACAAAAGCCTACACAAGAGTGACATGTTGACAGCCCGGATCCGCCTGGGTGGTTTTGTTTTTTCGTTATGCTTTTCTGTAAGCGCAGGACTATTACCATTTTCTTTCTTTTGAATGTTCCTCTGCTGAGGACCAGGCTACCAGGCTCTCTTGCTTTCTGAAGAGCGCTTCCTGCAAGAGACCATCCCCCTCGCCCTGTCGCCCGAGGCTCTCCCTTCTCTGCAAGGGCTGACCAAGGGCCCGGCTAGCACCTGGATCCACACTATGCATTACCCTTATATTGAGAAAAAGAGATATCTTGTTAAAAAAAATAATTCTAAAACTAAAAATGGAACTCCCATTTGACCCAGTGATCCCACTTCTAGGACTATATCCCAAGAAACTAGAAACACCAGTCAGAAAGGATATATGCATCCCTATGTTCACAGCAGCACAATGCACTATAGCTGAGATCTGGAAACAGCCTAAGCGCCCATCAGCAGATGAATGGATTAGAAAACTGTGGTACATCCACACAATGGAATACTATGCTGCTATAAAAAGGAAGGAACTCCTACCATTTGCAACAGCATGGATGGACCTGGAGAGCATTGTGCTAAGCGAAATAAGCCAGTCAGAGAAAGATAAATATCACTCAGTTGTGAAATATAATGAACAACATAAACGGATGAACAAAAACAGATCCAGAGACAGAGAAGCATCGATCAGGTGGTCAAACCTCAGAGGGAAGGTAGAGGAGGGTGGGGGTAAGAAGGAGAGATCAACCAAAGGACTTGTATGCATGCATACATGCATAACCAATGGACACAGACACCAGGGGGGTGAGGGCATGAGCGGGGGTGTGGGGGGAAATGAGGGGATAAGGACACATATGTAATACCTTAATCAATAAATAAAGAAAGAAAATAATAATAATAATTCTGGCGCTAGCTGGTTTGGCTCAGTGGATAGGGTGTCAGCCTGGGTTCGATTCCAGTCAAGGGCATGTACCTAGGTTGCAGGCACCTCCCCGGCCCGGGCCCTGTTTGGGGGCATGTGCAGGAGGCAACAGATTGGACATGTTTCTCTCACATCGATATTTCTCCGTCTTTCCCTCTCTCTCCCACTCTCTCTAAAAATCAATGGAAAAGTATCCTCGAGCGAGGATTAAAAAGAAAATAATAATAATAAAGAGCTCTGAAATTTGTTTTAATAATAATAATAATAATAATAATAATAATAATAGTTGCAAGAAGTCTCCCAGAGCTCTGGACAGATGGGCTTGCTCCCACCTTGGAACCCCCCTCCCGACCCACTCACCATAGTCCTGGCTCCACCAGTCTTGAGAGGCCCCTTTAGTCCACAGCCCCTCCTCCCTGACCTTGCAGCTGAGGCATATGGCAGATGCTCAGGCAATATTTGTTCAGCTAAAGGCTATAATTACTCCTCGAGATCCCTTCAGCCCAGTCACCAGGCAGGGCCGAGGGCCAGTGGGGCTGTCCAAAGTTAGGGCTGGGGTCACAAGCCTCACCAAGGTCCAGGTGTACCCAGGCCACTCCCCAAGCAACCCCCACCCCCAATGAGCTACAGGGCAGCATGTGGCCTGGGCCCTCTGGACAGGCCTGGCACCAAGGCCTGCTCAGTCCCAGAACTGGTAGAGCGAGTTGGGGGGGGATGGGGGAGTGGGAAACAGAGGCCAAAGGAGGGGCCCTGAGGCTGGGGTTTGCTGGCAACTGGCGCCCTCAGCCAGGACAGCCCTCTGACACTCACTGGGGTCCTCAGGGTACCACACCCCAGTGTGGGTGGGGGTGGGAAGGGACATCCCAGAAACATGAAGAGCCCTTCCTCCTGAATCTGGGAGCACCTACAGGGAAGCTCTGCACCTCCCCCACCTCCCAGGTATCCACTACCCCCCTTAAAGGGGCAGAAACTCATCTAAACACCAAGTAGACTTGGCCTCTGACCTAGTTCATCAAGCAAGTGTCCCAAGGGTAGCCCAGCCCTGGAACAGGGGAGAGTCCCAGCTGGGAGCTGGCCTTGAACTTCAAGAACAGTGACTTTCACCCCCACCCCCATCCCCAACTGACCCCACCATGGCTTGGACACTTCAGTTTGGCAACCATTGCCTGACCATACCAGGCTAGCCTGATGCTATAGGTATCAGCCAGGGTCACTGGGGCCCCTTGGGCTTCTAAGGGGAGGGACACGGCTTAGTTCCTGCCTCAGTTACCCCAGCTGGGCTCCACCCAACCCAAGAGTGCGCTAAAACCCAAGCCAGTTTCTTTGGAAAGGAAGCAACTGGGCAGGCCCTCGCCACTATGGGCACAGGGATGGAGCTACCTGGTGGGAAACCAGCTGTTCTCACCCCAGCTCTGCCAGGACCTGCTCAAGCCAGAACTCCCACTCTTGAGGGCCCAGCTGCATCTCTTGAAACCTTTCTGGGGGGTGGGGGAGGTAGGGAAGGACCAGCCTGCGAAGAGTGACCTGTCTTGGAGGGACTGTGTCACCACAGTCATATGCACATGTATATGTGCACACATGTAAACATGGACCCACCAGAACCCATCTGCCCGACAGCAGAGAACCTCAGAACATGTGGGATCGAGGAGAGAGGGTCCAGGTCCAGGAATGTCCCGCTCCCAGGCCCCACCCACCTGGGAAAGACACGGGGAGCCCAGCCAAAGCTCCCGGCCCTCAGAACCAGGCTCGGGCCCAGCCCAGGGCAGGAAGGAAACAGGATGCAGCACAGGAAGGCTGAGCGGTGGGAAAAAGGCGCTGAGCCGGCTTGTCACTGCCCACAGCAAAACTGTGTCCACAGCACAGCTTCTGAAGGCCCACAACTGGAGAGCACCCCGTGGACAGCCAGCCTGACTCTCCTTGGAGACACGGAGGGGCAAGGTCTGGAATGACGACCTGGGATCTGGTCCTCACTCCCGAGCAGCCCAAGCCAGGACCTGAGATGCCAGTCCCCGAGGGTCGCTCCCTCCAGCAGCCCAGGCCCCTCCCACCTGCAGGGCTCCAGCGCTCCCCAGCAGGAGGCCCAGGCTGGCCCCTGGCTGCAGTCCTGCCCTAAGTCAACACACTATCCTCAGCTGGGAAATGGGACAGGAATGCCTCAGTCAACTCCATTGCTATATTTGGGGGGACAGGGTGGGGAGAAGGGGGCTGGAGTGGGTAGGAATGTAGTCCACCCAGATCCCTTGGGACCTGGCTGAGCTAGTCCTGCTGGCCCCGCACTGGACCCTAGCAGCTGAGCCAACAGCCCATACATAGCTCACTTCTCCAACAAGGTGTTTTCCTCTGCAGGTAGGTAAACACCGGAGCCTCCCTTCCTCTTCTCTCTGTGGCCCCACCTTGAAGGGCTGGCCCCCCTGCCACCCACAGCCCTAGGGCCCCATCGCTAGACAGCCAAGGGCCAGACGAACCAGGAGCCTGCGGGCAGGCAGCGGCAAGGAGCAAGGTCTGGTTTCTATCGCACACCCCTCAGCCGGCTGGACTCTCCAGAGGCCCTGGGCACTGGCCTTTCTCCCATGGGAACAGGACAGGGTGGGACCAGAGGTCTGGCCTCTGAAGCTGGGACCAGCTGGCTGTGGAAATGGCTCCCTCCATCCCACCCTAACTGCCAAGAGCAAGAGAGAGCAGAGCGCTGAGGAGCAGTGGGGTGGGTGGGGTGGGGTGGGGGTGAGAGGAAAGCCCCCGAGAGCAGCAGGTCCTGACTCCCTTGAAAGTGGGGGATCTGGGGAGTCAGGGCCGGCATCTCTGGGGCCAGAAGGGCCTGGTTCAAGGGGTGAGGAGAGAAGGGGTGGGCAAGGAAGCCACCTCGCTGGGCCAGGACCTGTTTGGGGGGCAGAGGGGGCAAGGAGGTGGCCTCTGTGCCACTGTGGACTTGGGGGAGCATGGACCACATGCAAGACACCCCCAGTCCCCACACCAGCAGGTCAAGGGCAATGTGCAGGTTTCTCAGCCCTGACCCAGGGAACCCCAAACACAGCCACCCCCACAGCTGGGACTCAGAGGAGGAGCCCCCTTCAGGAGTGGTCCCAGCTGGGACACTCGATTCCAGGGGCCTGGGAACAGGTCCTCTTGCCAGGCTGCTGGGCCTCCCCTGCCTTTGGGCACCGACCTGGGCCCAGCGAAGCTGCTGCCGCCGCGCACCAGCTGTTTCCCCAACCCGGGCAACCCGGCTTTGTTTGCATTGAGTCAGCCGGCTCTGTGTGTCCGGGACCCGCGGGCACCGAGGGGCAGGGAGGGGAGCAGGAAGGTGGATGGGTGGGAGGAGGCGGGCAGAGGCTGAAGGTGTAAGACTGGAGGGAGGGACGGAGTGGATGGGGGATGGGCAGGGGGTGGACAGCGGCGACACCGGCTCGGGAAGCAGGCACACGTCAGCCTAAGGTGGCAGCGGCGGCTGCGGGGAGAGGATGTTCCCGGGAGAGAAGGCTGGGGGCGGGGGCCCGGGGCGAGGGGATGGAGCGCCGGGCACAGGCCGAGGGACTCGGCTCCAGCCTCAGCATCACCCGCCGGCCCCGCGGGTGCCCGCATCTCAGGACGAGCCAGTTCGCGCAGCCCCCCGGCCCTGCCCAGCCCCCCGCCCGGCAGGTGGGTGGGGAGGCCGGGGCCCCGGGCGCACCTGCGTCTTGGTGGTGAGCTGGATCACCGCCTTTCGGAAATTCAGCTTGGAGTCGGCCGACCCCATATCGTTGGAGCCCGCTCCGGCCCGGCCCCGGCCCCGGCCCCGGCTCCCGCCCCGGCCCCGGCTCGGGCTCCAGCTCCAGCTCCAGCTCCGCGGCCCCCCGCTGCTCTCGCAGGAGCAGAGCTCAGCGCGGCACCCCGCCCGCCGCCCGGCGTCGGCCCCGCCCCCTCGTGACTCCGCCCCCGCCAGGCCCCGCCCCCGCGGCCCCGCCCCCTCTGCACCTGCGGCCCGGGGCACTGCCCACTCCCGGGGTCTGCGGCCCCGGCTCAGCTGGACCCAATGCCTCGGCGCCCTTCCTTCTGCGTCCGAGCCTGGCCTCAGCCCCAGGCCCCGCGATCCTCCCAGGCCCCGTCCTCCACAGCGGGCCCCACGCCATCCCTGGGCCCACACCGTCTCAGCCAGCTCTCTCCCTTGAGTTTCTTCCTTGTCAATCCTGTCCTCCGCATTCTTCTTCTTATTACTATTACTATTACTAGTATTTAGCATCTATTATTACTATTATTGTGGCTCCCCTTTTTCTGACCTGTGAAACCCACGTGTCCAGGCAGCCCGGGCTCAGCTGTCCATTCTGCAGAAGGAAGGGGACTCAGTGACCTGCTCCAGGAAAGCAGGGGTGGGGGCTGATGAGAGCTGGAGTCCCTCTGGGTCCCGCAGCTCCCTTCTGGCCACCTGCCTTCCCTGAAGATCCTTTTAAGTCCGTCCATTTCCACAAACGTGCTGAGGGACCGGAAGTTAGCGACACTGTCAAGAATGGGAGCACATGGGCTTAAGTCACAAGGCCTATCCTTAATGAGCAGTCATCTGGGGAGAGAAGCAAGCACAGAATCAGCCGTGGTTCAACCGGTGAGCCTTTGATAGACACAGAGTGGTGGTAGTAGTAGTAATAGTAATTAATAATAATAATGTGACAACATTGCTAACAACAGAGTCCTTCCTACCTCTGAGGTAAGTATTACCTACATTATCCATTTGGGGAAACTGAGGCTCAAAACACTTAAGTTACTTGCCCAGAGTCACTCAAGTAGTAAGGAGCAAAGCTAAAAATAAAAATAAAAAATAAATCCAACTCACCCCGAAAGAGGTTGCACTTTTTGATACATCGTCTTGCATGCTATGTCTTGAAGTTTCTGAAAATCCTAGATGCTCCAAAAGGAGGCAAAATTCAGTTTCAACAGGAATCCCACAGGTGAAAAACGAGGGACGCACCATCGAGGCAGTAAAGGGGTGGCAAAAGCAGAGTAGGAAGGTGTGGAGGCAGGAAGGAGGGGGCAGGGTGTCAACATGTCACTGGGTGAGCAAACTGGACAGAGTAGGGCTGTCCTTGTGCCACAGGTGTGTTGTCCCTGCCCTGGATGGAATCCTCTGAGATAATGAATGAATGGCACCTTTGTTTGGCATTAAAAAAAAAAATCCAGTCCACTCTACAAAGCACCGTACTCTAGTCCAGTCCAGAGCGACATAAAAGCTCTGAACCTGCCCGTCCACAGTGGCTCAGCGGTTGAGCCTCGATCTATGAACCAGGAGGTCAGGGTTCGATTCCGGGTCAAGGCACATGCCCAGGATTCCAGGCTTGACTTCCAATAGGGGGCTTGCAGGCGGAAGCCAATTAATGATTCTCTCCCATCATTGATATTTCTATCTCTCCCACCCCCTTCCTCTCTGAAGTCAATTAAAAAATAAAACTCTGGCCCTAACAGGTTTTGCTCAGTGGATAGAGCATCAGCCTGCGAACTGAAAGGTCCCGGGTTCGATTCCAGTCAAGGGCATGTACCTTGGCTGTGGGCACATCCCCAGTAGGGAGTGTGCAGGAGGCAGCTGATCGATGTTTTTCTCTCATTGATGTTTCTAACTCTCTATCCCTCTACCTTCCTCTCTGTAAAAAATCAATAAAATATATTTTAAAAAAACCCTCTGAATCTTAGTCATTAAAGAGATGCAAATTGAAACCACAATATGATAACTATTATATACCTACCAGAGGCCTACATATTTGTGCACCGGTGGGGTCCCTCGGCCTGGCCTGTGAGGATGGGGCAGAAACTGGATCTCCAACATCCCCCGAGGGGTCTTGGATGGCGAGAGGGCGGTTCTCAGGTGATGCACCCCAGAATCGGGGTCCCTCCTCTCTGGTTCCCCCACCTTCACTCTTCTCCCCCTCCATTTCCTGCTGGTGCTTCCCACCAGGGGACCCACAGACAATAAGAGAGCAAAGGACCCACAGGTGCAGTCCATAAAAGCTTCAGCCCCCGGGCATGGAGCAGATGGAGACACGGAAAGAGGTTGGAAAGGGCAAATGGAGCCTGTTCCACATCCGGGAAGTGGGGGAGAGAGTGGGAGAAGGAAGGTCCAGAAGCATAGAGGGCCTGGGACAACCAGATCACAGAGACACCTAACTGGGGTGAATGCTGAGCCACGAGAGATACAGCTTGAGACAAGCCAGGGCCAGAGCATCCTGTCAGGGAGCTTTTATCTCATTTTCTGAGCAACAGGAGCCTTCGGAGCAGAGGAATAATGTCATTATGTCTTAGCAACGTCATTCAGGCTGCTGCAGGAAAGATGGTGGCTGAACCCAGGGAGTCCGGCTGGGAGGTGAGAGAGGATGAGGGCGGAACCTAGGCAGTCCCCGGTGATATGGTGACGAAGGATGCAGGTGATGATGGGGATGTGGGATCTTGACTGTCGCTGGGTGCATATTCTAGGTGCTATTGCTACTTCCCCACCAAACTTGGCGTAGAACCATAAACATGGTTACAAATGAGGCAGTAATTCAGCCAAAGGGGCTTGTGCCTGCTCCACAGCTGCTAGGGTCTCAGGAGGGGAGACTAGAAGGGCCAGGGGAGGGTTCCCTTGGCACAGCTGGGTGCTGGAGTCACCTGCAAGCTTCTTCACTCACACAGCGGGCACCTGGCATGGGGGGGGGGGTGGCCGCTGTAAAGGCGGGGCTCCGCTCGGAGGCGGGGCTGAATCTGGAATCATCAGCATGGAACCCCCTGTGTGGCCTGGGCCTCGCACAGCAAGGCCCCGGTTTCTGAGAGTGAGTGTCCCAAAGGGTGCAAAGCAGAAAAGGTCTCAGGGTGGCTCCACTGGTTGAGTGTGGCCCTGCGCCCCGAAAGGTCGCTGGTTTGATACCCAGGTTGCAGCAACCAATCATCAATGTTTCCCTCTCTCTCCCTCTCTCTCTCCCTCCCTCCCTCTCTGAAATCAATAAACATGCCCTCAGGACACATATCCCTGTATCCTCGGGTGAGGATTTTTAAAATGTAAAGAAAACAAACTGCCCCGTGGTGGGTGATTCCCTTCTCCACACTTCATCTCCCCACACCCCGTCCGAGTCTCATCTCAGGAAATGGCGCTCCCCCCCCCCAGATCAGCGTCACCCTTGACGCCTCTCCTCTTGTCACCCCAAGTCCAATCCATCACCACGTCCTGATGTTACTCCCCAAACATGTATCATCCCCACAGCCCCCCTCGCCAGAGCCCCATCGCTCCCCATCCATAGCAGCCTCCACTCCTGCCCCCTCTCATCTCTTCTCTGCTGAACAGTGGGCAGCTGTGAAATGCAGCTCACAACACTGCCCCACTGAAAGCACCTCCGAGTCCTCGGCTGGGAACAGCTCCTTCAGGCTGCACTGTGACCTCCCAGCCCATGTGCTCCCCTCCACGGGCCCCAC